>PVKA01001122.1:0-77016 GCA_004027165.1 Ctenomys sociabilis | reverse complement strand
AGCCAGCAGCCCTCAAATGACTGCTGCTCCCTGATAACATGTTGGTACTGATTTAAAAGAAACCCAGGAAGCAGAAGCAAATTTTTCCAGACTTCATCCTCCCAGCCAGGCAGAATTTTGTCATCTTGTGAGTTAAGTGTGAAGTCTAGAGATTTATCAGAGAGAAAGGAGACTGAAAACACTTATTGGTCCTTACAAGACATCTGCGGCCATCACTTGATTCCCACTACTCTGAGCGAGTGACGAGTTCTGGCTGGTTATCTCTGTTGAAGGGTGGAGGGAAGCATCTATTATAAATTCTCCCAGGCCTTCCAGCTCCTCATTAGGAAACTTAAAAAAAAAAAAAAAAAAAAAAAAAGTGGCATGGTAGGGGCTCATACTGACAGTGAAAATGGGACAGAATGATGAGGTCTGTTTGGAGGCCAAAGCAGGGAGCGGCCAGGGCTTTGCTTGTGCTTCTTTGCTACAATGAAGAGGACCTCAATGCAGACCGACAGTACCAACAAAATGGAGCCCATAGTTCAAGCTGTCAGCTTAATCATGCTGTTTCCAGGTAGAGAGAAGGAGCCCTTGTTTCCTGGGTAAAGAGAAGCAGCCTTGTTTGCTGACCCCTGGTCCACAGCCTGCCCAGACCGCCCTGTGCTGCTGGCCTTTGTGTCTTGATCCCCTCCTTCCTTTTCTGGGGTATTGTGCTCCCTTCAAGTGGACCCCTGGAAGGGACCACCCAGGGGGCTGCACAATGGGGGCCGAGGTAGTCACCAAAACATAGGTTTTGTAAGACAGCCCCATAGAAGAAAAGTACTGTTTAACTATGTATGTGTTTATCCTTTCTGCTACTGTTTTGTGTGGAAAACAAAACCCCATATACAAACTGCGCTGTGGCCTCCTCTACAGCTGTTCCACACGTCAGGGGTCAGGCTTGAGATAGTCACGTCGAGTTTATTTTCCCAGGGCACTAATTCTTGATGTGGTTTATATTTATATGCTTGGATTGATGGTGAGGAAATTTGATATCAAAACAAACAAGTTACACTGGCTTTATGAAACTATTTTATCAGCAGTCAGCAGAGTTGGTGGCTGGTATTGCTCTTGGGTGAAATTTGTTTGCAGTGCTACTTAACAAAAGCTGGCAGCCGGAATTCAGTTCTCAATAGCTATTTACACCTCTGTAAAAGGATTAGCCCCAGCCCATTGTTGCGCTGTTTAAATTTTAATTTGCATCCTTATGGAGGTAGCACTTTACAGACCCCTCAGTGGTCTCCTTGTGTTTGGTACCTGTGGATAAGAGGTCACTAGAGGCTTTCTCTAACTGGTGAGGGTGCAAATGGCTTCAGATGACCATCATGGTATGCAGATATAGTTAGTGTCCATACTTTTTTTTTTATTGAAAAACAAATAGCAGTGAGACAGTTTCAAACCAATTAGTAGGACAGATTCAATAATTAATACATGGCATATTGTTTTCATAGTGGTTTTTTGTCGTACAAGGTGCATACGTGATATTCTATTTACAAACACTATTAGAGCAGATGCCTCTATTCAGTGAATTAAGGGAATGTAGCTGTATACTTATCTTTTTTTAAAAGCTGAATTATAGTACAGTTTCAATAATTAATACGTTTTACATTGTTATCTTCCTAGTGGTTATCCATAGTACAAGAAGCTGACAGGATATCCTGTCCAAACACTGGTAGTGCAAATCTTTCTTCTCATAGAATTACTCTTGGGCTGGGCAGATGGCTCAGTAGAATAAGTGCTTTCCTGGTAAGTACAAGGGCCTGAGTTCAATCCCTGGGTCCACCAAAAAAAAAAAAAAAAAAAAAAAAAAAAAAAAAAAAAAAAAAAAAAAAAAAAAAAAAAAAAAAAAAAAAAAAAAAAAAAAAAAAAAGAAAGAAACAATATTCATAGAATTACGCAAAAGTACTGCATATTTATCCTAACTGTACTGTTAATACAAACACAGAATGGTTCTTCCTCTGTATCCCCCTCCCCCTTTTTTTTTGGTTAGTCCTGTCAAAGATGGGTGCTTGAATTCAGTGAAACAATCCAACACAGTCCAGCAGTCCAAGTTAGTGGGTTATCCGAAGAAGTTGTTGACTAGAGCCATTTACAGCTCAGCTTATTATTATGGCCTTATTTTATATACCTCATTTTTATATATGCTTTTCACAGACAGGATAGCAGTTGGCAGTTGTATTTTATGGTAGTTGAGGGTCTACCCATACATACATGTATGGGTAGTAAGTGTTTTTAAATCCAGTTCTGCTGCATATGTTTAAACCCAAGGACCTGAATGAGTCTTAGGAAGACATTAAATATTGTTAATTGTAATCAATATATTTTGGAGGAGAATAAAATAAAAAAAAGCCTGAACTTGAGAAGGTGATTAAAAGTAATCTTTTCTATCCAGACTGTATGTTCTCAGTTTAAGGCTCAAGGTCCTTTGTCATTAGATTGCCCCGTAGACAGCAGAAGCAGTTGCCTTTTCCCTTGGATAAAGCTGGCACCACATGGCAGAGTTTCAGATAGAGAGCTGAGGCTGGAGCAAGTTCTAAACACAGTGAGCTAAAAAAATAAATAAAATAAACACAGAGAACTGGCAGGATGAAGGCAACAGAGAAAGCTAGGAAGGTGCAGCGTATAGGGGACAGAAGCACTGCAGTTTAACTGCTTAATAACAGAAATGAAAATTGGTAGAATTTCAGTTGGAATGGAAATAGAAATGTGGGATTTTAATGACCACCTCATCACTAATTCATCACTGCCTCATCATAAAGCCTTTGTTCATGAACTCAGTAGATATTTATTGTATCTGTGCTGGGGCCTGTGCTTCCCATGGTATCAGTGATATGGGGAGCAGAAAGAATTTTATTGGTTCTGAAACCAGGCAGGAGAGACAATGTCATTTAAAAGGACTTCTCCGCCTTTAAGTTTCCCATAGAACAAATGTGCCAGGCCCAGGGTGGTGGGCACCCTGTGTACCATGCTCCCCTTTCAGGATGTGTTCAGAGGACTGGGTTGTGAGGTGAAGGAGCTTCTCCCAAGGAAATAACAATAGCATCCTGGAGGCATTACAGGGGACTTGGACCACAGCAAGAAGCAACTGTGGTCACATTATTATTTTCTAACCTTGAAAAATTCTGAGACAGTAACTGGATTTGGTAGTTCAGCCTCATAAAGGCAAAAAAAAAAAAAAAAAAAAAACCAACATTTTTAAATTAAAATAATTAGCTGGATGTGGTGGCAGACCCCTGTAATTCCAGCACTCAGAGAACTGAGGCAGGAGTATTGCCACGAGTTCAGGGCTTAGCCTTGACAGCTCAGTGAACTATAAAGCACCTGCTTAGGCAGAGCACAGAGGTCGGGGTTCCATCCTCAGCGTGCTATGTGGGCCCCACCCCCAGGGGCGTGCTGAGACAGATTGAGACTAGGCATAATGTCATGTACCTGTAATCCCAGCTCTTGAGAGGCTGAAGACAGGAGGATCACTCCGAGTCTGAGCTGCATAGTGAGACCCTGTAAACCCTGTATCCCCTGTACTAAGTGCATAAAAAAGAAAGAAAGAAAATCATGAATAAGGAAGTTTGTTCATTTTACTTTTTTGTTTCTGTGCATAAGTGCCAAGAGAAAAAAAAAAGAGGAAAAGGTACTCAGAAAGCTCACCTTTGATTTAGACTTGAAAAGGATTTTTAGGGCTGGGGAGATGGCTCAGTGGAATAAGCACTTCCCTGGCAAGCGCAAGGGCCTGAGTTCAATCCCCAGTTCTGCCAAAAAAGAAAGAAAGAGAAGGGTTTTTAGTATATCACTTTGACTAACAAGTTCATTTCTTTGTTTAAAAAAAAAAAGGCTAGCGAGATAGCTCAGCAGACTAACTGCCTTCTTAGCTAAGCACAAGGACAGGGTTCATTCTCTGGCACCACATGCTACACTGGCTGTGCCTCCTGAGTGTGCTGAGCTGGCCACCAAGACTGGGCATAGTGGTGCACCCTTGTAATCCTGGCACTGGGGAGGCTGGAAACAAGGGGATCACTCCGAGCTGTGTAGTGAGACCCTTACCAAATACATTTAAAAAAAAAAAAAAAAGAATTTGATGTGAGAAAGCAGTAAAGCCCCTCAAAGCTCCCCAGGACTTTGGCACTGTGGAGGAATACTGGGGTGGAGGAAGAGCCACCAGGCTCCAGGAACAGGACAAGGAGAAGAATGGGTTCAGACCAATAAGACCATGGAGAGTGAGTAACCAAGCAGAGTTCAGTAGGCACCAGGTTTGGGAATGCAGGTCACTGGCCCTGTGCCCTTCCCACCTCTGCATGTGTCCAGTTCCCCAGTTACCTACCTCCTGAGTGAGATGAACTGGTTCCAGTATGCCTGACATCAGAGCAGCCATGCTGAAAGAGAGCAAGGGTGAACTAGATATTTGTGTACAGTGACAGTCAGGGATCCCCGGCACTAACCTGTTCTGGCGGTGATGAGAAGGCTTATGAATGCTGACACAGGCAATAATGGGGTGCATTTGCTTTGGAGAATTTCAAAAGAGTGATGAAACTACTGGCTGGTTGGCCTTCTCTTAGCACCATTCCTAAGACTGGCAAAAGCAGAATGCTCCCCCTGGGGCCTGTGCCTCCACACCCCACCCCAGCACTCTTGCCACCCTGCTAGCTCCCATGAGGTGCCTGCCTGCCCGGTAAAGAAAGTAGAGCCACCAAAGCCCACTGGTTGTCCATTCTGGCCAGGAAGGGGGCCAAAAGGCTATCTGAGCAGGAAACCTCAGCCCTGTTGTAGACCACAAACTGCTTCTTAGTAGCTACCGTAGTGTTTATTCTTTTGAATTAGTTGCCATGTTTTAAAAACCAGGAGACATCACTTAAGAATAAATCTTGCAGTTGTAAATTCCTAGTGTTCTGACATGTTCCATGTAGCAGCCAAGGGTAGCTGGCCCTTTGGTGGAGCCCTTGCCCCTGGCTCTGCAGCCCCCAACCTAGCCCCCCAGGCAGTGCCTCTGGGTTAGGTGGCCGCTCTGTGCACTGCCTGCATCACAGCTAACAAGCTACTCTGCTCCCTGGCTCCCTGTCACATTTACCAAGCTCAATGACCATGCCTCAGGCTGTACACCAACTCTGTCCATGGAACTCTGTTCCTCAAAAGTAGGCCTTCTCAGAACCTCTGCTTTCTAGGGACCACTGACAGCTCAGAAAGCCAGCAGTTGTAGTCTCTCCAGTTTCCCATGAATTTAATTTCATTACCAGCCTGTTACCAGCAGTACCAACCCTACCTGGCCAAACTTGTCAACCTTACGATCCCACACAACCCTTTTACCCTGCCTTTTCTGCCACCTGTGCCATTCCTTAGCATCAAATGCCATCCACCCTTCCACTCTATCCCTCCCAGACTGGAACCTGGCTGGCTGGAGTTCCTCCCTCATTTCCTGTCTTCTACTTCCTGGTTCCAAGGGCCTACTAGGACCCCTTACCATGACTGTATGCTCTTTCTCCCAGGCCAACTGGCTTCCTTCTCAGGGATTGTCCCCCCCCCCTTTTTTTTTTTTTTTTTTGTCTTTTTGAGACAGGGTCTCACTATGCAGTTCAGGCTGGCCTTAAGCTCACTTTGTAGCTCAGGTTGGTCTCAAATTCACAACAATCCTCCTGCCTCAGCCTCCTGAGTGCTGGTATTATAGGCCTGTGCCACCATACCCGGCTTGTCTCCCTCTTCTTGTGAGCAGGTATTCTGGGATTTGAGTGGCAGGAAAAAAATGAAAATCATTTGCAGAAGCAGTGTGTTCATTTTCTAAGACTTTCTCATTGGGAACTAGGTCTGCAGGTGGGGAAACTCCTAAGTCTACTTGCTGGCCATATGCCTGATAGTACACAGAGGAAGATAGGAGTCTTGCAGGAAGAATCAGGTCAGACTGTGCATAGATACACATGGGTCCAGCAAGCCAGACAGACCTGGGCTCCAGAGAGTTCCAGCCACAAAGCTGCAGGGTAAAGGACCCAGCATAAGATATGGCCCCAAAGACTCAGGCTAAAGAGCATCCACAAGGGAGACCAGCATCAGAGCAGGGCTGGAATCTATTTGCATTTCCTGTCATATAGAGGCCTGCTTTAGCTGGAGTGGGGAAAATGGTGAGCAGAGACTGTGGCTCCACACCTTTCACCTGAATGACTCCTCCCTCCTTGCTATCAGACATCAGCCAGCAAAGATACTCCCAACCACACCCATGTTACTCATAAAGAAGACTGCAAATGATTGCTTTGCATGCACTTGTGTTGAATATTCCCAACAATGAATGTGATTAGGGCCTCTAACTAGAAACACTGTTCTGTTGTTGATATCTTCTGCCATAGCTACACAGATTCTCAAACAGCATTTCTTTAAAACTAGTTACTGCCCCATCTGTTCAGAGGCTGTCATTCCACAGTGACATGGTCTGAGGTAAACCAGTGCCCACATTCTTAGGTTCTTCCATGTAGGCCCCTGTCCTATTCCTGCATCCTTCTGTTCTTAGCAAGAATAAGTAAAATGTTGCTGGGATGGGACCTGAGTAGAAAAACAATAATCATTTCTTTACATTTAGAAAAATGATATAACCTATACCTCAGCCTTAAGCTTTCAGTTTCTTAGCAGTGACAATCTAAGTAAATTTCATATGAATTGTAGATATCTATGTTACATTTGACAATATGAAGCCAGCCTTTTCTGCTGTTAAGATTGCTAGATTCCTGTCAGTAATGTGGGAGGTGGAGTAGGATTGCCTCGCTCTGCATTCCAGCCTCAGTGAAGTCATCAAAGGGTTAAAAGCTACTTCCTTGGACGGATTTTAAATTGCCACAAACACACAAACAAGTTTTTAAACTGCCTCATTTTACATCTTCATTCAGAGATGGTATAGTTGCTGCATTTTATGTCTAGATTATGTTACAGATACATTTCAATAAACCAGGAAAAACCATCATAGATGCTAGAAGCTATTGCCCTGTGCTTAAATAAACATCTCCAGCAGCACCTATTCTATTTTATAGGCTCTGTAATCGCAGTGACATTCCTGGAGAAGAAGACCTTGAGACTTGCAAAACAGCTGTCCTTCTCCAGCTTCCCAGACCCCTAGCTGCTATGGCAGCAATAAAAAGCTGGTCCCCGTCACTGCTGTGAAATTACTGCTTTGTGCGGAACATTCTTATTCCTTCTTCAAGATCAAAAAACAATTGTGATGTGGCAGAACCCTGGTCCACACTGCCAGCACAGGGTGGCACTTGCAGTTGTCAGGGTAACTTTTTTTGCCTGTCCCATCTGTCTTTTTTGTAAATGTACAGTATTTGTTTCTGATCTTAAAGTAGACTCCTGTGCTGGGCACCACCTGCTATAGTGATGTTTGAGAGACATGGCATACACTTTAGAATTGGGTGGGGGAGGGTAGGGATGGTAGCTTTTGTTATGTTAACCCATCCTGGTGAGCAGCCCAGGCTATATTCAGCAGAACCACCAGCCAGAGGAGGTCCTCAGTGGCAGGTCCAGGCCCAGGGGGGCTGTTAGATTTCCCAGGTCACACTAGATATGTATCCCAATTTGAAACTAGTGAGATCTCTGGGCTCAGTGGCACCAACAAGTTGTGCCAACTTGCTAGAGACGTGTTCTCAAACCCACTCCAAACTACTCGAGACCTCTCTGGACCCCTTGCAACCTCTCTCTAGACACCCAGATGCTTGACTGCCACCCTCCAAGTCCCTGTGAGGGTGGCAGTCAACCATCTGGGTGTCCATAAACTCTAAGTGGACTCTGTACCCTGCAGCTTGAGAGCCACCAGTCCAGGCCATGCCTCAAGTATCTGCAAATCTGGGATGGGAGATGGCTAACGATTTGTAGGGTAGTTGTCACCTGTGGGCCAAGGCTTGGACACCTTCCTGGGCCAGTCAGAAATTAGTTCACACTCTGTACCAAATGATAGGTGGCCTGAGTTTCTCATTGTGACCTGAGGAGCTTTGTTGCATCTAGGTTGAGTTACTGAGTAATGTATAGTGGTTTGTCCAGTGCTAGGACCCAGTAGGTGTTGAGGTCATGTTGCACAGATGCATTGCATCACTCGGACTATTTGAAGCATGCAGCCACATGCAGGTGCTGACTGGCAGGAAGCCCACTATCCCCACAGTCAAGATGCTTCCCTAAGAAAGTCCATCTGACAGGGCCTTGCCAGACTGAGTGCACAGCTCCAAGTCTACAGCTTATGCCCTCAACATTCTAACATTTGTGTCAGTGTTGTAGGTAGAGGGCAATGGTCTTCCTTCAGAATCAAATTCAGCTTATGTCTCATACATAGTGGAGTCCCATTGCAAGGTGTATAAGAATTGGGACTAGTCCCTGAACAGAGACCTTCACACAAGCAAATTTACTATAAATCCTTATTTATTTATTCATTCATTCATTTACTCATTCATTTAATTTATGCTGTTATGGGAGATTAAACCCAAGGCCTCTCCCCCAAGCTATATTTCCAGCCCTTTTAAAAAATCCTGTTGAGAGATGGTCTTATTGAGATCTCCAGGCTGATTTGAACTCAAAATCCTCCTGTCTCAGCCTAACAGGGTGCTACAAATACAAGCATGTGCCACTTGGGCCCTGCAAGTGGCTCTGTTTTACATTACCTCCTTCATCCACACAGATGTTCTTTGAACCCTGGAGGATGCTGTTAATGCCCATTCTAGTCAGAATCTTCTCAACTTCTCTGTCTGTTTCTGTTGTGCAGAATCAAAAGGGCAGTTTTAAGTTACTCATTTGTGAGGTGGGGGAGGAGTCTTCCTGAGCTACATTGGTCATTTTGGTGATTCCATATTACAAAGCTCTGTAAAGCAATCTCCCATTTCTTTCTCAGTGTTCTGTCTGCTAATATACTGTTTGGCATAAGCCACAGTTGCAGTGTGTATTCAAAAGCATCATTGCATTTGAAATCCTAGGCATAAACTGATTTGTTGTCCTGCAGATTGGTTGTGTGACTCTTAGCCCAGGCTGCCCGACTGAATTGTGGGTGATAAGATGTGATATCTATACCTGCTTCACTAACAGTCACTGGAGTTTCTCCCTATTTATAACTGAGCATTGATTTCCATGGTGGAAGGCAGTGTTGTACATGCCATTGACTTACAGTTCTGTACAAATCAGCCTTCCATTACATCGTACAGCCTTCCTTTTGTGTGACCAATGCAAATTTTAAAAATTAATAATCTGGGCCTTTAATGCCATTTCTTTACCACAATCACTTTTTAAAGCCAGATCAAGAAGTCAGGAAAGACATCTACTATCTAAACTATGCTCTGTCATGATGAGAATTGCTTTGTATGTAATCACCAGAGGCGCTGTTTTGTATAAGTACACCGCCGGCAGCTTGATAAACCATTCCGGAAAAACTGGCTCAGAAGCAATGGCCTACTTTTGCTCTTCAATGATTAATAACTGATGACATAGAATTCTGAGCCCAGCCAGGGGCCAGGGGAGGTGGAGTGAGTGGGGAAGTCATCTTTGCAGGCTGTGAAATAGGGGCAGGTGTGGTGCTGCAGCCCTCTGTCCACTCCTGAGCCAACCGCTGTCTGCTCACCTTATCTGTACAGCTAGACACCTGCCCCAGTCTGCTCACCTAGAAAATAATCCAAGCACTTTCTCCACTCCTGCTCATAAAATGGAGCCTCTTAAGAGAAAAAAAGAGAAATCTACTGCTGACAGCATTATTGATTTATGTTACACCAAGGATTAAGTGTTCAGAGACCTTTATAGGAAGAGCATGCTATTATTAGATAGGAGGCATTGTTTTAGACAATGATTAATTATTAAAATATGATTCATATCATTTGGATAGTTGATTAAAAAGTTTTGCTCATTATTGCTTTCGGGAAACATTTAACATTAAGTAGTTTTATCGTATATGGAAAACATAATAAGACACTCATCAATTGTTATATTTTTTCCAGGTGCAACTAATTATCTCTATTAGTGGTTATTTTCAAAATAATTATGCTCTTACACTCATGCTGAAAAATTGAAGCAGCTTTTGTATTCTTTGAAATATAATACATAAAAACTTTAGTTTGTCCTACCTGTATTCAGGAAATTTATTATTTTGTCTGATTTAAACAAATTTTTTTTTTTTTTTTTAGGGAAGCATCTACAGGGTATTCAGGGTCTCACTACGAGATGGGACTCCTAGGGATCCACTTGTTTACAGCCTCCCAAGAGCTGGGATTATAGGGGTGCACCACCATGCCCAGTCTTAATTGCCATCTTAGCGTGCTCCGGGGGCAGGGCCAGCTTGGCAGACCTGGAGATCAAACCCCATCCCCTGCGCATGCTTGCAGGCACTTTAATCCCCTGAGCTATTTGGCTGGCCCAACAAAATAATTTAAAATAAACTTTTTTACAGGCTACTAAGACAAAACTTTTGGAAGTTGTTTGGGTAAAAACTTACTTTGAAAAATAGTCTGCCAAGGGATTAAATTAAATATTTATGCTGACTCTATAGCTCAAAAAAAAAAAAAAAAAAACCTGTATTTCAGAGTTATGAGTAGCTGATGAATAAAATTTCCTGAGAAGATAATTTAAAATTACCAATTTGTTGTAATCAGTTGTAGTTAGGAAATACTAAGACATTTAAATTGTACTTTCTGATAGAAATCATTTCAGATATATAAAAGTAATTGTAGATGACTTAAAGCTAGTTTAGTATATATTAAATTACAGGTGATATTATATCAATTATCTGAGACCAAACTTCTTTTTTTTTTTTTCTGTGATATTGATGTTATAGGTTTTCCAGTGGTAAAGTCTACAAAAGAGAAAAAAATCTCTTTAAAATCTTTTATTCTTTTGCAGATTTCCTTATTTGTTTAGTTTCCAGAGCTTTGGGTAGGACCCTGTTCAGGGACAGCCCTGTCTGGAAAAAGCTGGACTCTGTCCAGTAAGGCATGGCTTAGCTACGCAGCCCTCACGGATCCTGAATGCATACTTTCTTTATCTCTTGGCTACCAATTTTGCTCTTTTGTGAGAAATAGACACAGTAATTAGAGAAAACCTAAGCTAGTTCTGTCATGCCAGGACCCGAAGAGCAGTTGCTATTGGCTGGAGTAACAGAAACTAGAGTTCCACCTTGGCTCTGTCTCTTCAGCAAATCGATTGTATTCATCACTAGAGACTGTTCTCTCATCAGTTCATTCACGTAACTAATTTTAATCATTTAATCTCCATTAATCTTCCTTCTTAGCTAGAAATACAATTGATTTACCTACTGAAAAAAAAATTGAATTGACTAGAATTTACTGGCAACCAGCCAACGTGTTTTCCCATAGAAAGCAAGGAGACCCAAAGTAGTGGATGCAGAGTCAGAACAGAGGACCCAGGTGTTAGTTTTGACATTGCTGTAGAGTGGTTGGAAGAAGGAAAAGCAGATTGTTACAGGGCTTTTCATCAAAGGAGTCTAAAGCCTTAGAATCATCCTCGGAAACTTTAAATAAGGTAGGGGACTCCAGTGACACATCTACTATATTCACGTCATGGGAAAAACTAAGGTTGGGTAAGGCAAATAGTATGGAAATTGAGGGGGCCAGGGAAATGGTGGCTGTGGAGGTGGCTCCATGGAATAAGTGCTTTCATGGCAAGCACAAGAGCCTGAGTTTAGTCCCTGGTTCCGCCAAACAAACAAACAAAAGAAATTACGATTTATTGAAGAAGATTTTGGATCGCACCTAAGCTTATTTTTTTTCTCCAAGCATTTGTTTCTTGTTTTTGTCTCCTTGCTCCTGGGAATCCATTGCTAGGTGAGTTCTCTACCGCTTGAGCTACATCCGTAGATCTTCCAAACATTTTATTTCAAAAAAATAAGTGAAAATAAGCAAGAGAAACCATCCCATGAATATCTGCTGCCCAGGGGATTCCACTCTGAGTTTTTCATGACACTCCTGTGTGTGTCTGTCTAGCCATCCTCTCTGTCTCTCATTCTAGGTGTCAAAGTGGCAGATATTAATGCATGTTTTTCAACTTTTTACTTTCAAGTTCTTTTATACTTTAAAGATTTTTAAACCTTTGAAGCCCTCTGTGCATGTCACTCCGACCCTACTAACTGCCCACATTTTGCCAGTCTTATCTCTTTCCCTCAACCTGTACACTTTTTTTGAGTGGTCTAAATCAATCAACATACCATTTTTCTTAGAAGTACTTGTATCTTCAACATATAAAGTTTTAATATAATACCTTTCAACAGAATTCTTGAGGTATTATCTAATTAGAGATTAATTTATCTAATGCCTGATTCATGTCCTTTTATATTTGTTTTTCTTGAATCATAATCCAAATAAGGTCCACATAATACAGTTAGTCCATGGGTCTCCTAAAATCTCTTAGTTTTATGGCATTCCTTCCCTCCATTTCTTCATAGCATTGGTTTATTGAAGGAGTTAGAGCACCTTCCTGGAATATTCCATGATTTGGCTGGTTGTGTATCTGTGGTGTTGTTTGACCAGTTGTTCTCTCCTGCTTGGTACTGTAACCTGCTGGTTACATCCAGATGTGTGTTACTATTCTGGTCCAGGGTTTTGGCAGCAAAATGTCACAGTGGTACTGCTGTCCACTGGCATTTGCTCAGGCAGCACATGGCATGATCAGCCTGATGTCAGTGACACAGAGACTGCCTATAGGTGATGTCCTGGAGACTGGCGCCTCCTGCATGAGGTGTTCCCTTACACATTTGCACAGCTAGGATCATTTCCTAGATCTGTTCATTAATCTTCCTTTCTCAGCTTGACTATTCTTCTGCACTTATTGAAGGAACATTTACTCATCAGCTACTTACAACTCTGAAATGCAGGTGGGTTTTTTGAACTGCATAGATGTTTGATTTAATCCCTTGGCAGACCATATTTCAGAATAATAAGTTTTTACCCAAACAGCTTCCAAAAGTTTTACTTTAGTAGCCTGTGAAAGTTTTGTTGTGTGATAAACACATAATAAAATTTACTATGTATGGTACTGGGGATTTAATCCAAGGCCTTGACATTGATTTGCATCCACAGCCCCTTTTGTTTCTTATTTAAAAGTGGGACTCACTAAGAAGCTAAGCTGCACAGACTAGACGATCTTTTGATCCTCTTGCCTGAATCCTGCATTATTGTTAACTGTACATTTCAGCAGTGTTAAGTACATCCACATTGTTGTTCAGCAAATCTGTAAAATGTTTTCATCTTATGAAACTGAAATTCTGTCCACTAAACATCTTCCTAATTTTACCTCCCCAGTCCCCTTTCCCCTTCTTGTCTCCATATATCCTACTCTGGGCACTTTGTTGATGCCCAGTCAGTAAGGCATTCTCTTTTCTGTCTTCGGCTTATTTCACATAGCATAATGTCATCAAGATTCATCCATATTATACTTACCTGGCAGGGGAGATACCATGATCACGAAGGTGGTTTTCCCAGGGCGAGGCTTATCCATTGCACTCTGGATGTGCTGACCCCTGCGATTTCCCCAAATGTGGGAAACTCGACTGCATAGTTTGTGGTAGTGGGGGACTGCGTTTGCGCTTTCCCAATTAAAAAAAAAGATGCATCCATATTATACTATGTGACAAAGTTTCTTTCCTTTTTAAAACTGTGTGTAAAGTTTTTATTTTTTAAGTTTTATTTATTTTATTATTCATTTTAAATAAAGTAAAACTCATGAACTAGTTGTGTTTTAGGCCTTTGTAAGTATTATTATTGTTGTTATTTAGCTGCTAAGATTGTGCATCTGTAGTTAAGATTCCTTTCAAGAGTCCCCAGGTCCACTTGACAGGACTCAGTAACTCTGGAACCTCTCCTTCATTTAAGGTTCAGTGAATGTTCCAGAAGCATCTTGTACATCTCCCACAACCAGGAAATTGTTCCTTTGAGTATAATGAATATCAAAGTCTGAATAGCAATCAAAACTTACTTTTCAACTCTTTCCTGAAGTTTTTTAATTTTTTTTAATTATAAGTAGGTCACTGTAAAGACGTAATAAAAATCCTATATTTGAAATGATGGTGTGATTTTTTTTTTCTTAAGTTTAGGAGGCTGACCATAGACACAGTGCTTCCCAGGTGCTCGGCTACACTTGAGATTCACTGTGAACACACCAGTGCCAGGCAGTGCTTCCATGAGACTCTTCAGGAAGGTTAGGTACCCAGGTATCACAAAACTCCCCCGGAGATTCGGTGTGCAGCCAAAGTGGAAAATGCCCATTCATAATGAAATTATTACCAAAATAATATTTAAAAGCTTAAAAAATGATATTTGTGTTCAAATTTTCTATAGTCCAGAATATGTTAGGTTACAGACTTCTCTGGATAAGCTGCCTTCTTCCAACTAGGCAGTAAGTCTTTTAGATATGTGGCACTGTTATAAGTTGCCCAGTACTATAAATGTGTGATGCGTCTCCTGCTGCTGTCTTACAGATCTGAACAGGCCTCAGACCTGGGCTTCTTGGGCACGCCGTCTGGCCAACCTGCCACCAGCCTGAAAGAACGTGACCAGCCTCTCTACCAAGAAGTAGGTGGCTCAGCTCTTTATTTAGTCCAAAGTGTGGACAAGGGGTCAAAGGTCAGAAATTTTTATTTTTTAAAAGGTTAAATTTCAGGATTATATGTTAACCTAGATAAAGAAATAATATATTCTCAAGAATTATTGACATACTTGAAAAAGTGATAAGTAAAGCTTTGGGACTAGTTTAATTTTTTATCTTGGACCTTTTGCCTAATGTTTTGTGAGGGAATCCTGATTGCTAATTCAGATCACAGCAATGATCTGATTGATCCCAGCAGTACCTACCAAGCATTTTCTGGGGAATTTACAAATGTATGGTTTCCTGTCAACTCTGAAAAGCACTGCAAAATAGTATAAGGTCATTCATGTTATTTCAGCAGATATATATCCATCCATCTCCCTACACAGATACCAGCCCAGAGCCATTTGAAGAAAAAAAATCAGTTATACCCTGGTACTCAGCTTCTTTAAACTCACTAACTTGATCCTCAATGCATTTTGATATGACAGTTTTGTCCTGATATTTGTCCTTTGCTTGATACTTGATGCACAAGTTAGAACTTACAGATGTTGATTGCCTTGGGACTTGCTCCTGTTCCAACCAAAACAGTTTATTTAGTACTTGTCACTTTTATACTCATCATGCCTCCCAGAACCAGTCAGTCATAAGTATGGAGATACCATTATAACTAAAATGTGGTCCCTGCTTCCTAAGGATGACATAGCAGGTGCTTGCAATGAAGGAACATCCAAGGATATGGGTCCTACAGGAAGGGGGCCAGGCCTCCTAGAGCAGCACTGAGGCAGGCACGAGGGTGGAGGGAGCACAGGGACATGTGAGGGGCCCTTGGACACAGGCATTTCACAGGATAAGAGGTGGAGAGCACTGGCATGACAGTGATGAGCAATTAAGAGCCAGAGAGCAGGCTGGGAAGCACAGTGTATAACAAGGCAACAGAGCCCTGCTTGGGGCTCTCATCCTATTGGTGAGAAAGAGCCCAAGGTAATCTTGGACCTAGTGGGGATCATGCTGGCTCTGGGCGGGGACACTGTTTAGTCTAGTAGGTTTTGGAAAGCTACTGGACATGAGCTCAGCAACCTTTAGGGTGTGTCATCTCTGATTTGGCAGGAGCCAGCCCTGCCATGGATCGGGCAAGGGGAAGGGACACTCCATCTCAGGAGCTGATGCAGGAGGAGAGTGTGAATGTGCTGAACAGAAAAGGGAACTTTTCTGTACCAAGGAAGGTACAGGAGAGCAGCCAGCAGTCCACACTCAGTTTCATCCTCTGGCTTACTGTCCCTGGGAGAAGGCATGTACTGAAAGGACAGCATTGAAAGGAACTGAAACATTGAAGATACAGATGCCACCCCCTTGCCTCCCATCATCCCAGCCCCTCTTCAAATCGGCTTGTATCAATTCTCCCAAGCATTTTCATTTTGTCAGCTTGTGTGTGACTAAATAAGTAGTCCATCACTTTGTTTTGTTTAGATACAGGGCCATTTTTAAATAATGTGCTTGAAGAAGAGAGAACCTGTGCTTTTTTAGACCTGTTGGATCTTTGTAGACTAATATAGATCTGAAGAAGGAGACTGTTTCAGGTTTTATTGTCCATTTTCTTCAGCACTATTTTACGACATTCTTTTCTGTTCTCGTGCATTCTGAGTATACTTCTCAGCTGTGTGAAGGAGGGAGTGAGTGTTAGTTGGCTGCCAGTTGCTATCTGATCATCTTTTTTCTTCCCTTAGGTTATAATTTAGAAAACATGTTCAAGGTCCAAACAACTAGTCTACTCATAATTTCTCAAGTAATATGCCTATTTTTAGTCAGGAAGAGAGCTGCCCAATGAATAACTAATGAATCAAATGATGTGCTGCTTCCCCCAGGGGTGACTGTAGTAAAAATTACCAATACTAATGGCAAAATCTGTGCTTCAAAATGGAAGTAAATGTGGTTTCTCATCCTTTTAGGCAAGGCTGAAGGAAACACAAGTGCATAACATGGTGTTACCAAAATGAGAGAAACGAGGCCAGCCATGTGCCCCTTGGAATCAAATGCTTTTGTGGGTCCCAAAACCACTGTCTTGTGTGTGTGTACCTGCATGTGTGTGCACATGTGTATGCATGCACGTATGTGTTACAAGCTCTGCTGCCGAGCAACAGCTCCAGCCCATATCATCCTTGTATGAAGAGCAAAATAAACTATCTTTGAATCATTTCTGTGTTTTAAAGATACAGAGTTTTAGTAAAGATTGCAGATTAAATATCACTTATTATATAAACTCTTGGAAGTTATTTTCAGAATTTGAGAAATTTCTATTGTGAATTTTTTGCTTCTGAGTCTCATGAAGCTCAGAAATATTTACTTTGATCTCTCAAGTAAATGGCTAATTAAACAGCCACATGTAGATGATGTTTACCTGTGGGGCTCCGGTGCTATCAGCCCCTTCTCTTGAGTAAACACATCATCAAAGCTGCCAGAACTCAGAATACGTCCCCTCGAGACAGATGAGAGCCAGTAGCGCCTGCACAGCCTATTGTGCAATTACATAATTGAGTCACACGCTTTTAATTAAGAGAAATTTGTAATTACTCTATGTAAAAAAAAAATTAGTTGGGTACTTTATTAAAATACTAAATGGCTTCATATTTCCTTTTTCCTGAGTGCTGTCTGTTTACACCCAGCAGAACTTGGACACAGCGAGCAGCCTGTTAATGTCACTTAGAGGGCCTGTCCCCTGCCATGAGCATACTGGTTCACCCCAAAGCTTGTCCTCTAATGATCAGCTATGTTGTTAGTTTCTAAATACTCATTTGCCAGCTCATAACAACATTTTCTCATTTCTTTTAATGACTTCATGGATTAAAATCCCATCCTCTCCTTCACTTAGCGTGTGGTCCTGCCTTTGTTTGCCTCCCTCCCTTGCTTCCTTTGGGTTTATGCAATCTCAATTCAGCTGCCTGTCAGATATTTAAATGTGTTCTCTTTTTCTGGCAGTATGGAAGTTTTAGAGAACATGTGTGCAATTCACTTTTCTAAATATCCCTGGTATTTCCTCAGAATGAGTTCCCACGTATAGCATTATTAGGTCAAAAGGTATCTACATCTTTCAAGTTTTTGTTATGCACTACCCTGCAAGGGTCATCACAGTTAGTAGTAATGAGTGAAAGTGGCATTTCTCTGAATTCTTTGAAAAATGAAATATTACTGACTTTTTAAAAACCAATTTGAGAGGTGAAAGTGACATCCAATCTTTTTTTATTCATTTGGCCTTTTTGTTAAAATTCAGGTCAAACTTGTTTCCTACCTATCTGTAAGCCATTTGAATTTCTTCTTTCATAATTTACCAGTTCTACTAGGTAAGTAATAGTTTTTCATTGATTTATAAGAACTTTTCAAATTTATATGTTTTGTTGCAGCCTTTTAAACAGCTTGACTTTGTCTCTCATTTTTCTCAATAATGTTTTAGGTACAATATCTTTTCCATTAACAGCTTCATCTGTCTGCATTTACATATCATACTGATGAATGTCTGCATATAAATTAAGAGCCTAGATGTGTCTTATGGATCTACTAAATGTAGATATGGTTCTACTATAACAGGATCTATATGTGAATGAGCTGTGAGGGACATTCAAGTGGACTTGGTGCCACGAGTCTAGGAATCCTACTAAGTATAATTCATGCAGTGGCTGACCTGCCATCAGGTATGAGGTGCAGCAGTGCCAGCATCAGCCCTTCTGCAGACTGTGTGCTCTCGCAGCTATTTCTGTGCCCCATCTCCTGGTCATGGGGTGGCAGAACAGTGAGAGATTCTTTGTTGGTCAATGAGGCTTCATCCTGCTGAGAACAGTGAGACATTCTCATTTGCCTTCCCGGGATCCAGATGTTTGTGGTTCCAAGGGAAGCTTTATTCCTACTACAGAAGTTAGACTGGTTTATTCATAGGCAGTGTCCAAAGCCCATGGAGCTCTGGCACCTGGAGGTATTTTCAGAGGATGAGCTTTGTATGAAGCATGCAGTGTGTGAAAAAGGTTGTTAACTCTTCTCTTCAAATTGGTTTTTAAAAAGTCAGTAATATTTCATTTTTTCAAAGGTAGAGTCAGTGCCTGAAGTTATAGACAATCCTGTTCAGCTTGGGGCTTCATTAGACATACTGTTCTGGAACATCTGCCAACAGTGCATTCTGAGAATGTGTCATTGATGCTTTTCCTGAGTGAAGAAGTGGTTTTTGAGTAACACCTTATTTGACAGGTCCTTATCTGAGGCTGACTTGTTTCTGTCTCACTTGTTCATTGTCTGCTGCTTGCTGAGAATGTGTATTGTGGACTGCTTTGCAGAGAGCCCCAGGGCAGACCTGCTACCTCTCTGCGTGGGCTCAGTGGTCCAGCACAGTTGAGCCAACCATCCTCATGTTGCAGTTTGATGATCTGCACACTTACACTCTCTCTCTGTCTGTCTGCCTATCTGTCTGTCTATCTGTCTGTCTGTCTCTTTCTCTTTCCTCTTTGAACATTTGTCTATAGAATTATTTTAAGAAATGAGTTCTAGGGCTGGCCAAATAGCTCAGTGGATTAAAGTGCTTGCAAGGTGGCACAGGGGCCAGGGGTTTGATCTCTGGGCCTACCAGGCCAGCCCTGCCCCAGGAGCATGCTGAGATGGCAAATGAGACTAGGCGTGGTGGCGCACACCTGTAATCCCAGCCCTTGGGAGGCTGTAAACAGTCAGATCACTATGAGTTTGATCTAGTAGTGAGACGTGTACACCCTTCCCTAAATTACAAAGAAAGAAAGAATGAGTTCTTTTATAATCTTTTTTTTTCCATTTATTTTTATTTTATTAAAATACAAATGTCAATCAGACAGTTTCAAGACACCTTCACCATACAGAGTCGATGAATTAATACATTGCAAACTGTTTTCATAACGTTTTGGTATTGTACAAGGTGCATACATCTTTTATAATCTTTCAATCAAAAAAGAAAGCCTGGAGATCTGAAGATGATCACTGAATAGTGAAGATATGAATATAAATGGTGTCAAATGTACAAAATAAATGAAATTGGTAGAGTGATCTATTTACCAGGTTACTCCTTCATCTCGGAAAAGAATGCTCATTACAGAACAAATGGCGGCAGTGGTAGAAATATTTTTGCAGGATTATTGTGACAATCTGTTGTGTGTTCTAAATTCTAAGACACCCAGTTCAAATTCAACTCAAGTACAAGTAGGTCTAGTGGGAAATGGATGTGCAGCAGAGTGAGATTAACTGTGTGTCACTGTTGAGAGTGTCAGTCTAAAATAAGACATGCGCTTGCTTAGGTAAGCGCAGCGGCCAGGGTTCAATCCCTGCTTCTGCATGCCGCGCTGGCCCCCCCTTCGGGTGCACTGAGCTGGCGATGGAGTCCAGGTGTGGTGGCGCTCGCCTATAATCCCAGCCCTAGGGAGGCAGAAAGCAGGAGGATCACTATGAACATGGGCTGCATAGTGAGACCCTGTACCAAAAAAAAAACAAAGAAAAACCTAAAAAAAAAACTGTCTAGGCCAGCTGCCTTGAAGCAGAGATACTCATTACAGGATCTTGTAAGCCTTGCCCTTGGCTCCAGCACCCTTGTTAGAGGGGTGCACCTGGGCAGACAATTCCCATGGAATGTTGCAAGTAACTTATCTGGAGAAGTGCAACTTTGAGGAATGTCTTGCTCAGATCCTGTTGCAGGCATTCGTGCAGGAGGGCTTTTCCTTCATGGCCTCCTGACTGCAACTTGTTGCCTTGGTGTAAATGACTCTATCTTGATCCTTGTTAACTTACACAGGGGACTAGGAAATGTGATCTGAGTCACTGATAATTCAGAAGTTTCAGCAGTCAGAGGAGGAAAGTTATTTATTTTAAATTGTTTACAAACCTATGAATCTTTACATTATCTGCAAATTCAATGGTAGAATGTATGAAGAACTTTAGTCTTTTTGACAGTTTTATTCTTTAAAAAGTTATTTAAACAGGGATGAAAATGCATGTCAAGAAATTGTTTGTTATATTATTTACTCAGGATATATGAATAAGTGCTAAACCTTAGAAAATGAAAATTATAGCTTTCACTATTGTTATGGTTTGTGACTAGGTGTCCCCCCAAAGCCTTATGAAGTCATGGAATGGCTTCATTGAGTTTGTGATTGACAGTTACAGGTATGGGTGCTGCACCTGCCTTGGAGCAAATAATCTGCATTACAATGTAAGGAGGGGAGAGAGGCTAGCTAGCTACCATAGCTGCTGTTCCTCCCTTTGCTTTTTGCTACCATGCTGATCAGCTGAACAGCTGCTCTCTGCCATGTACTACTCTGCCTTGAAGCCAGCTGAGTATGGACTGAAACGTCCACAAACTATGAGCTAAATAAACCTTTCACTCCTTCATTTTGGGTGTTGGGTATTTTGCTCCAGCAATTAGAGAAGAGTAACTGAGACACTATGGGATTTAGGCCACATTCTGGCCTGTTCATATTATAAAATACTTTTCATGTACCCAGGATTATTGGGCACAGACAGACTGGATTAAGATAGAGAGAGACACACACCCCCGGACAGTGACAAAGCACACTGGCAATTGAAAGCTGCCATTTCAAGGAGCTCTTGTCTATATTACTCACCCTCCCTGAGCAGTGTTCGGGGGCAAGAACAGTACAAATGTATGTAAGTGGCAGGGAAGGGAAGAATAAGCCATGGTAGGAGCCAGCCTTGGCCTGGGCTCTAGGAGGCAGCCTCTGTATTTGAGTCCAGTCTGCAGGAAAGGAGAAACAGCAGCTCATCTCAACAGAGTCATTACCACTGGGCTGCAAGAGGCCCAGACTGAAGGGCTAACTTGATGGCAATCTTTGGCCAAAGGTTAAAACTCTAACCCCTACCGCGATCACTAAACCAGCTGCTACAGTGGGCCATGGGGCCCACAGGGTGTCTCCCCAAGAAGGGGAGAGGGTAAGTGCTTTATAGGAGGCCAGGGCTGAGGGAGCTGCAAAGCTACATATACCAAGCAGGCTCCTGTGCTCTGCCTCAGCATATCCACTTTCTGTGATACATCACAGGCAAGGTGCTGCTTCTCCCTATCACAGTGTCATTCAAGCAATTGTAGATTACAGATCGCCTCTGGCTTTGCTATATTGCATTTCTCACAAGGTGGGCCCTGTATATTCCAGCAGCATTCATAGTGGTGTCCTCTCTAGCTTTCCTTCTGAAAAGAAATTGAAAGGAAAGGGGGCCAGAGAGATTGCTCAGTAGAATAAGCGCTTGCCTGGCAAGCACAAGGGCCTGAGTTCAATCCCGGATCCACCAGAAAATAAAAAATAAACAAATAAAATATAAAATAACTGGACAACATTTGCTTTGAGGCCAGGGAGATAGCTCAGTAGAATAAATGCTTGCTTGGCAAGCACAAGGGCCTGAATCCCCAGTTCCACACACACACAAAAAAGACACACATTCTGGCAGTGAGACAGTGTGCTGAGTGGCTGTTAACCCTCATTTTCTGCCTATTTTTATGTCTTGAGGGAAAGGTACAGACTTGGAATTTGAAAGACCTGGGTTCCCAGCTGGTCTGAGAAATGACACTGTTTCCTCACCTCTTAGTTGGCAGTGATATATCTGTGTCCTGCATTTTAGGTTAGGACAGGCCAGCCTATGGCACTATGCAAACAATAGGCAGCATGATAAGGCAAGGGTCCCCAGTTCACTGTGGACTTCAGCGTGAACAGATTGCCTTAATCCTTGCCTGTCAAGAGTAGGGCTCAGCCGTGGCTTTATGCTGTGTGTACGCCTCAGCCACCAAGTTTTTCTTCAGTGTTCCCTTTTGGGGGAAGCTCAGAGGTCAATTCTAGGAGGTTAGGGCAAGATCACATCTTCTGAGATTTGTTTCTTAGTTCCAGCCAACTCTGCGTTACAAATAGAATTCATGCTCCTTCAGAAAGGAGATCTGGGAACCTGACTTGGAGGGAGGGTAGACCAACACGGATGAATAAAGCAATCACTGCGCATACATGGACTTCTGTAAGGTCAGTCAAAAGAATACCTTTTTGTGAGTTTAAAGTGTTATAAAGAATTAAATTATGCCACAATAATCAGGTGATATTTTATCTTGAAGATATTTTAATTTCAGTTAACATTAGGAAACAAACTAAATCTTAAGTAAAGCTTAACCTAAAATGATATTTGAAGTCTGGATCTTTGAGACTTAAGGGGAATGTTCTTACGATATGTTTTGGTTTCTTTGTACTCCCTTTGAAACACTGTAGGCAGCAGCAGCACTGAGCAAAGGTCTCACAGCAGCATGTGAAGCCAGCAAAGCCATTCACAGTGATGAATCATCGTGCAGCATGCCATCTATTCTACAGGAGGGTAAAGGGATAAAGGACACAAAACCTGCCTTCCGGCTTAACAGCCTTCGCATGGGAGACCAAGGTAACTGTTCTTAAAGAATCTGTCCAATGCATGGAAGCCTCCAGAGTCAGTGTGATGTCCTGCCTCACGTGTACCTCTAGATACCACTGGCTTCAGGACGTCACTGGCTTTAATGCACATAATGTGTTAGCTGTTTTATACTACCTCCCAGTGAATAGGTAGTGTGTTCTTTTTAGTCTGACAGGAATGAGAAGCCTAATAGTAGGTCTGTACTTGTGTTCAGTTTCTAATGAAATAGTGCTTAAGTTGTGAAAGGTAAGCCTAATCCTTAGCAGGAGATCATTTTTGACCCCACAGTTTGGAGATAGTCTATTCAAATTATTCCATAATGTTCTTTGAGGATTTTTAAAAAATTATATAACAAAATTCACCCACAAGGGCTGGGGAGATAGCTCAGATAGAATAAGCACTTGCCTTGCAAGTGCAAGGGCCTGAGTTCAGTTGCCAGTTCTGCAAAAAAAAAAAAAAAAGAATTCACCCATAATTTTATATATGCTGTTTAATTTTAATAGAACTTTATCAAAGTCTAGGTAATGAATTTATGCCTCAAAATTCAATATCAGTTTTAGTACCCAAAAATTGTGGATATTTTAGCCTTACTGCTACACATGCCAGTCTTGTGCACATTTCTCACAGGATGGTCAGTGCTCTCCAGGACAGCTGTGAGTTGCTCACAGAACTATTGAGAAGTTATCTGGTTTATGCACCCAGCATTTGAGGCTCACTTGTCCCATCCAAATTTGCAATAACAAAGATCTGTTCCATAACTTTGAAGTATATTTATTTTATAATGTGTTTGATTTTTAGAAGAAGATGAGAGTGAACAAGAAAGCATGAGCTCAAAGGTGCCAGTCACAGGTAAGGTGGCAGCTGCCCTGACAGCTGCCAGCCAGATTCAGTCTTATATAGTCAGGACCTTCCAGGTGAGCGGCTTGTGGCCCTCAGAGAGCAAGCATATGTTACTGTTGCATACTGGAACAGGGCATGCAGAACACAGCAACTGAGCCTGCATCCCACAAATGAAATGGCAGACAGCTGTGTCCAGGAAGCCCCTCCTGGAGCCCTTATGTGTCTACACCTGCAGCCTTCTCCACACAGCTATTGAGCACACCTTGCCCATTCCGGGACACCCAGTCATTAACCCAGAGGCCAGAGATGCTGTGACTTCACTCCTTTCTTTGCTACAGTAGTTGAAGGTGCATCATAAAAACAAGAGCAGGAAAAAAATGCCATACAGGAAGCTTGCCTGTACCTCCCTTATAAAGCTGGTCTGGTAATTTAAAAATTTCACCAATCAGGCTTTAGCAAGATCTGTTAGGATTTCTGAATGTGTGTTAGGTGTGTTTAGATGGAATTTGAATGATATCATTATGATTTTTAGGTTTAGACTATCAACAGCAGCAATTAGTATTCTGAACAGAGCCCTGTTTGTTGTACATCTAAATTTACTAGCACCTTGTTTTGTGAAGTGGTGCCTGACTTCATTATAAATGCAAAGGTCTGACTTTAAATATTTATGCAAGCGACTCCACCCCTGCATGAGGAGCCAAGGCATGCATCTGCATATGTGCTGTGTTGTTCTTGTTCCTGAGCAGAAAGGGGTGGCTCACTTTGTGCAGTACATGGCATGATAATTAATTCTTTCAGTGTGTGTTTCTCTAATGAACTCTGGGTTTGAAAAAAAATAATTTATAGTGGGGTGATGATAATGTATTTTATATGTCATTCCAAAATTCAGAGATTTTCTTTTCTTTTAAACATTTTCCTGCAGCAATGTTTATTCATTGTTTTTTATTCAATGTGTTTCTTATTCATTTTGAGAAAACTCTGTCAGGTTCTCTCTTGATTATTGTGATTAATAGGAGAAATGCAGACAATATCCAACTGCAGATAACCGGAAAGTCACTCACATGCCTTCTCCTTGCATTTACCTTTGAATGCAGAAGTATCAAATGGCTTCTGCATTGATTCCAATTAAAATTATAAATTCTTACTGAAGAGAAAACAGGAAGTGATCCAGTGCCCATTCTTACTTCTCTGGTCTCTTGCTGTAAATAGGTGACACTCTCCAAAATTAATGCAAATGTCATTCACTTTCTTACCTCCTTGCCAAAGAAGTATGATGTGCCTAGGGATAGTTATCAGGGCTATTTGCCATTAGGGGTGTGTGTGTGTGTGTGTGTGTGTGTGTGTGTGTCTTTGAGACAGAGTTTTTCACTGTACAGTTTGGCCAGGCCTTCAACTCACTTCATAGCCCAGGCTGGCCTTGAACTCACAGTAATCCTACCTCAGCCTCTCAAGTACTACCATTAAGATTTTAAAAGGACTCATAATCACAGCAACCTATCATAAACACATCAATAGTTAGAAGTTTGGCTTTGTACTGTTGCATATGGCAAACTAAGAAACTTAGTAAACTTGTTGGAGCTTTGCTGCTGTATCCTTGCAACCAGGTTTGCCCTTCTGTGCCCCTCCTCAGACTCTCCCCAAGCTCATGTTTGAGGGCCCCCTGCACTTCTGCTCAGTTTGCCGTAGTACTGTTGCTATGTCAGCTGCTTTGTTCTCTCAGTTCTTGACCATCATCCCCTTATTAAATTTTTGTGTCTGGCCTGGCTGTTTGGAGATGAGATTTTGGTAGAGTGGTACAATTGTATTAGTCAGTGTAGGGTGGAATTTGCTTACTCCGTCCTAAAGTTCTCTTGGCATTTCCTGTTTGTAGCTGCATGCTGATTTTACTTGCATGACTATATTCCTTCTAGAATATTCCAAAGAAAAGGAATATTGCAGAGGCTGTTCCCTGGGGTTGAGGAGATATAGCAGCTGGGTCTGTACCATCTTTCCTCTCCTGCCCCTGTTTCTTCAGCCCATGGGCTTCTGTATAGGGAAAGTAAGTATTCTACCTGACAGGATTGTGTGTGAAAGTGCTGAGCAGATACAAGACACTCGGTGCACACCATCTGTGATGTGTAACACCACTCCTGTGTGTGTCAGAGGTTTGGTCTTTTGTCGTCTCCATACCAAGCATGTCTAGGTGAAAGGAACCTCATGAAACAAACTTGGAGAAGCAGGGGCTGGGGATACAGCTAAAAGGAGTCCAGTCACCCAGTGCAGTGCTGCCCCTGAAAGTGGGAACCACATTAGACTGGAGCCAGGCCAGGTGCACACACTTCCCATGGTGCCACTTAATTAGTTCCTGCCAGCAGTTTCCATGTGAGCACACAGTTAATGGTTTGAGTCCAAAAGGATGCTACCTACCAAAAAGGAAACTTGAAGTTTCAGGAAATGTTTGGAACTTCCCTTACAGGGAATACTAGAAGAGTCCTAGAAAGCTAAAGCTACGGCTCCTGGGATACCATTGGGCAAGGCTGCATACCTCTGTCTGGGAGGCCTTACCCCCTCAGTGACCAGTGTGTGTTCCCAGATGGGAATGTTGCGGGCTCCCTGGTCACCCAGCAGCAGGTCTCCCTCAGGTGCTGCCTCCTCAGTGCAGCATTTCCCAGAATTCCCCAGAATGTGTGCTGTGTGGCACTCCACCCAGGAAATACTTGAATGAATACGCATTCTGTGCCAAGTCCTGGGTGACCTTGTCGCTCCCTGCAGCATACAGCACATCTGAGATGCTGCTGCACACTTGATGGAGCATCTGCTAAGTGTAGTTGCAGCGTGTGGTTAGAAACAGAAGAGCTGTGCACTCCACATTGCTCGAGCCAGGCGCAGTGCTGGGTTTGAGCATCTCTGGTGGGTGTGGGAATACCTCTCAAGAGGACTGGGGTGCATTCTTGTTTCTGGGTCCTCTGATGTTCCTTCTGTTGCCAAGATTGATCTCATTCTGTGCTGAAGGAACCACATGCACCAACATTCTATCTATATTTTCCCTTCTTAGGTGCTTATCATCCCAAAACTCAGGTCTCCTTGGGAAAGGGGCTTTTGTTTTGTTTTGTTTTGTTTTGTTTTGTTTTGTTTTGTTTTTGTGTGATACCAGGGATTGAACTCAGGACCTAGTGCTTGCCAGGCAAGCACTTATTCCACTGAGCTGTCTCCCCAGCCCAAGGGGCTCATTCTTAAAGCACCTGCTCCTAAGGCATCTATAAGTTCATTGGGCTATGATTCACCAAGGACTGGCTCCTGTCACATGCCCATACTGACAGCCAGTGTGTGTGTTCCTGCACCTGCATCTGTACCTCAGGGCCAGCTTCATTATCATCATCTACCCCTTTTGTCTGGCTGTTTTCACTAGTCCAGCTAGAAATCTAGATCAACTCTGATATCTATGAATCTATTAGTCTCTTGTATGATAACTGACATATCATTCACCTGATATCACCCCTTTTCTTGGGCTGCATTCTGGGGTGCCAGGGTCAGAAGAGGCCTGGTTGTTACCCTCAGGAAACCCCCAGCATTTATGATCTTCACATGGGTCCTATAGGCTAAACATCAGTAACTTCATCCCTGCAGTGGTGAAACAGATCCTCTGAGAGGACTTGACCTCTTAGGCTGTGTGACCAGTGTGTGGACTTGGAACTGAGCTCCAGCTTTTGGCTTGAAACTCCTTCTGCAGGCTGCCTCTTTCCTCTCACCAGCAGGGCACCTGCAGCAAAATGGTTGGCTCAGCCAAGCACAAGTGTGTGTCATAACAGAAGATGAGCTCTGCAGGGATGCTGTGGAGAACAAGGAGGAACAAAGCCTCCCCTGGCCTCGCCTTTTGAGGGAGCTTACAAGTGTGGCACTTCTGGCAGTAGGGCAAATGAACTCACTGCCTCTATGACCCGTATGAGGCAGAAACACTCAGGCAGGAGTGTCTCAAGACCATAGAAGAACATCTTGGCATGGGCCACTCACATGCCCATACTGCAGGTCTCTACACCAGCAGTTTTATTTGTATTCCCACTGAATTTACCTTTCAGTACTTCGTTTTCATTAGTGACAGAGCTGATTGTTAAATGTCAAATCCAGCTCCCAACACAGAGTCTGGCACACAGTGAACATTTATTTTGTCAAACTAATGAATAAAAATTAGGATATTGAGGAGTTTCCCTAATAGTCGTTGATTCGGGCCAGAGTCCTGGGTCTCTCACTGCACCAACACTCCCACTCCACAAGCCCATCCTGACAAAACTTATCTCCGTAGCCCCATGTGAAAAAGACCCTCAGCTTTTAACTCAAGAGGATTAAGCCTCTAAGAATGTCCATTCAGCTTTCGTTCCCTGACACCAGTTCTCCTGGTCAAGCTGTGTGGCAAGTGCTTGCACGCTGGGTCTTCCTCACACAGTGTGGACACTGAAGCACTGCGAGTTGTGTAGTGTCTGAGGAATGGCCTGCATTTTCAGGGTGCTGCTCTGAATTGTGGGCACTGTTTCCCAAGACTGTTGCCTGAATTTACACCATGTTGGAAAAAGGTCATCCTTGGTGACTGGATTTATGCAGGGAGAGATCACAGTGCTAGCTGACACAGAGCAGTATATTACTTCTAGTACCAAGACCCTGCTAAGAAGATGCTTCTCCTGCCTTGTCCCCAGAGTGCTTACTAATGACTCGGTGGTAGGCCAGGGATCCCTACACTTCTATAAAACCAGGCAGCTAGTGTGTGCTGTGGGACTGCCCATTGCAGTCCTTGTGGCCTGGTTTCCAGAGCATGGGTTGGCCATGGTGCTTGTGACCCACTACTAGCAATAGCCCATATTCCTTGCTATATTGTGCATGGGGGCTGGATTGGGGTGTAATTTACTGTGGGGGTTAAAAAAGTTAAGGGTGCCTTTTGGAAGAGAGCTGCTGATCAGATGGTTCCACATCCTAGAGTCTGAACCCTTGGTGCCAGGAATCTCCCAAGCCTCCGTAATGGCTGCACAGTAGAGTTGCAGGTGGAGTTCCCATACCCTGCCAGTCCTTGGACGGTTACATCAGCACCCTGGGTGGGGACCCAAGCATAGGTATTTTATAAAACATCCGGATGAATACCCATCCTTGAGAGCCACAGAGAAGAAGGAGAAGCTTAGCCTTTATGATAGAATTAGTGTCATTCTTTTTCTAGGATGCTTTAACAAGATGCCAGAAATGTACCCAGGGGTAGTGACACATGCTTATTATTCCTGCTACTTAGGAGGCTGAGGCAAGGGGAAGGTTTGAGCCTCAGCATTCAAGAACATCCTGAACTGTATAATGACACTCCAGAAAGAGGAAAAATGATTTAAAGCTGACGAGTGAGCTCGATGATAGAATATACACTTAATTGGTACAGACCCTGGGTCCAATCCCCAGCTTGGAGAAGTCTGGAAACTATTTGCTATAAAACAACAGCTTTTAATCAGGATTCTGAAGCATTAAAGGATCTCATTAGATTGAGAATTAAAAATGCACCTTCTGTTATTACACAGTGCACGTGTTGGTCAGAGGTGCAGTTGTTCTGTGGTACAGTGGGCTGACTTCATGATCCCTGTGGGCACAGGGTCCATGTGCCCAAGTCCCTTGTATGAAATGGTGTGGTATTTGCTTAGAATTCAGAACACAGCCTCAATAAACTTTGAAGTCTTCTCCAGATTACTTGTGATACTTAATTCAATGTAAACATTACATGACTAGTTGCTAATATCATATGGTTTTGGCATATAATATTGGCATATGATATTTTCTTTGAGGACAGAGAAAAATGTCTGAACATATTCGGTATACAGGTTAATTTTTTCCCTGATATTTTCAATGGAGTTTGGTTGGACCTGTGGGTGCAGAACCTGAGGACATGGAGAGCTAAGTGTGGCTCCCTATACTGTCACTTCAGCTTGGAAATGTTCACAGAGCTCAAATACAAGCCTGCACCTATTTCAGGTTTAGTTGTTTCATTGCTGCCATCGTTAGGCAGTTCTGCAAGTCTCTGTGATACAACCTGGACAGCTCCTGAGAACTAGGAGCCCACCTCGCAGACACTCGCCATCTGGATGAGATGGAGGAAAGAAACCTGGCAAGGGATGCACGCCCAGGGCTACTGGTGGGGTTGAGTTTATCACAGCAAATCTGGAGGTGAAAAGTAATTCTCATTATAGATAAAGCATGATTCTCACATACACGTAGGCTTACAGCCTATAGGAAAATTCTAAAGGTGAATGAATTTTCTGTGCTTTTGCAGAATTCCAAAAGCACCTGCACCCTAACATTTTCTTGTTTCATTTATGCACATTACTGAGACAAATGTTTTGTAGTGATAAATTAATAATATTTGTCTTTGGAATTAATTTAAGAAATATATCTTAGATTTTTATTTCATTTTGTAAAAACAACTACCTGGGTATGCCACAGCAGCAACACATCTAGTGGAACATTTTAAAAAACACATTTTTAACATGTGTACAGATACGTAGGAAGCAACATCAGTAGGAAACTCAGTGAACAGAAAGTATTTCTCAAATTAAATTTTAAAATTTCTGCCCACTTCATACAGGAGCACACACTCTTTCTTTGTGGGTTCAAGGTCATTTTCCCAGCTCCAGTGATGGTATTGTTTGTCTCCCTTTGTCCCTCCCTCTCTAGCCCAGGTCTTCTTTTTCATGAAGGATTTCTACAAAAGCAACGGGCAGATCCTCTGCCTCAGACACCCCTTAGAGGCTGGTGAGCCTGCATTTATCTGGCTCTTGTAATGGGCTGTTAAAAGCACTTGTTCATCAGATATTTTCTTTTTTCTTTCTATTTGTAGATTTAGAAGTATTTTAGCAGGTGTACATTTGCATATAAAAGAGAATAAAAGATAAGAAGTTGAAGCTTTTTCTTTCTCCTCTTCTTAACATCATCTCTCTCCCTCCTCCCTGTGTTTAGTGTGGTTTCCCTCTTTTTCTAGCCATTTCTAATTTTTAGATACAAAGTGCATATCAAAAAGAAAGCCAGAGCCTTAGTGTCCTGCACACTGCAGGACAGTGGGGCCCGGCAGCACCAGTGCCTGTAGGGGAAGTAGGTTTATTGGTGGTATCGTTAATGTGGACTTACAGGGCGGGTTTTAATCTCCTGGAATCAGACACCACAAGGTGGGGCCCCTGCTTTGTTTAATGTTTTCAGCTGTAATATTCTCTACTGTTAAATTAAATCCTGACACACATTTGAATAGCAGAGATGCTTAGTGGAGATCCAGAACTAAAAGCTGTAGCTTGCATGTGTGTTGTTCCTGTGTCTCAGAGACTGTTCCAGCTGAAAAGAAGCAAATGTTTTACAATCATTTATTTAATGTAATCATTTTCATATTCAGTAATTTTCTGAGAGTTAACATTGCTAATGGAAGGAAACATTTCCCTGGAGCTCTGAGTCACAAGCTGGATGGTGAATAATGGCCACTGGGTCCTCAAATTTTCTGATTGTGGCTAAAAAAACTGAATTCCCTTTGTAACTATATGAACATTGTCCCTCTCTCATTTATAGATGCTAACTTGAACTTTGTGATTTGTTCCTACCTCATTAATAACTGTGATTATGTGTAAGGTTAACACAGGGTAGTTTTTACTCTTTTTTTCCTCTTATTTAAAAAATTTTTTTCAGATAGGGTTTCCCAGGCTGACCTCAAACTTAAAACCCTTCTGCCTCAGCCTCCCACGTGGTAGGATTACAAGTGTGCATCGCTCTAGTGCATTTTATAATTGCTTGATTTACTCCTCCTCTTTTTCTTCCAGAATACCCTGGGCCTGAGTTGCCATCAAATTCGTGTCCATTGTTTTCTTTTTTTACACCTTGAAGTTGGCATTGTGGCTAAGCCTTTTAGGTGTTTCAGGAGGGTGTCTGAATTATTTGAGAGCCCCCTAGCAAAATGTGTACTCTTGCTGCCAAAGAGTAGGAAACCTGGTCCAGTTGCTACAGGCAGCTACCCCATCTCAGCCTGCTCTACAGACCTCTGGAACGGGCCCAGGTCATAGCTCTTTCCACAAGAAAGCTTTTCCCAATGTCCAGCTTGGCTCCTTTGGCTGAAGAGTCCCCTACATATTCTTGTGCCACTTTTAGTAAACATAAAGATGCTCGCTGACATCTAGTTTCTAGGTTGCAGATGTGATCCATTTAGATCCTGTAGTATCTCAGTATTTTTAAAACAAAGAAAAGGCCAGAGTCTAGTAAGACCGGGCTCACTTTCCCACCCAGCAGCCAAGGCGTGGCCAGGAGACAACTGTCCCTGGAGACAGGGTGCCCACCGGAGCTGCCCCTGGCCAGAGTCACCTCAGTGTGATGCCTTCTCTCACAGCCCCACTGAGGCCATGTAGCCGGTTCTCAGAATGTGTCCTTGATGCATTCTGTGTGCCAGCCAGTGTTGCCGTTAGCCGCACCTGATTTTTTGAAATCAAGCCCCATTCATCTTGTTTTCTCCATGTGAATGGTCTCCCAGGACAGCGGTTCTGATTAACTTCAGGTGTGATCCATGCCAGGGAGGACAATTCCAGGCCTGGTGCATCTGGCAAGGGTGTATGTCTGTGGTGTGCCCCAGTTACTGTTGATCTCTGCAAGGGTCAGCAATTTATGCTCACACCTTCTAACTTCCTACTGTCCCTAAAACACCAGAAGCCACTGCACCAGGACTGCGGTGGTACCAGGCCCTATAGTCTTAGCCTCATGTTGCTAGCCCTGACTTCTGCAAGTCAGGGCAGCTGCATCCCACATGAAACTTGCTTTACTTCTGGCAGCCTTCAGTAGCTGCAGCAGGCCTATAAGGCCATGCCAATGAGGGGCAAAGGTGGGAGAGCCCAAGAGTGAGCTGCCTCCCCATAGCCCTCCAAGCCTGCCAGTCAGCAGCAGCACACTGAGATAGCTCTGAGGCAGAACCCAGTGACTGGCCCTAGTTATGTGGCGGGGAAAGGAAGGAGACCAGGACGGGACACAGAGTGTTAGTCAGCTCCCTGAACCTTGGTGCTTTGCACACTTGCTAAAATCATCAGTGTCAGCCCTATCTCTCAACTGAACTGGTCCTGACACTCTGACTGAAATCACCTTGGACACTGACATGATGTTTCTCCTTCCTTCCTGTTGACCAGTAGCTGCTCCATTTTTATTCTTTTTTTTTTTTTTTTTTTTTTTTTTTTTTTTTTTTTTTTTTTTTTTTTTTTTTTTTTTTTTTTTTCTGTCTTTGCTGCCTTAGAATGCAGAAATGACATGTGGTTATTATCCTAAAAGCAAAAAAACCTTTTGGTTGGTTTTTGTAAAACAAAAGTTGTCATGTCTAATTGTTCTTTGCCTTTAGGGGCAGGCTCAAACACAGCAAGTTCAGGCTCTCTCCCCTGCCCAGGTCACCCTCTAGCAAGTCAGGTGATCCTGCTGGGAGCATTGGTAGCACTGTGACCACACCTGCCTGGAGGAAACACTTTCAGTCTCTGGCCGCTGTTCACAAGGCGCGTGCACACACACACACACACACACACACACACACACCACAGACATGTTACATGCATGTACACATGTTACATGTGGCACAGACACATATGTTACACCAGTCCTTTCCGTGCCACATGTACTACATTTGGTATTTTCTTCATTAAAATTTTAAAATACTAGTTCCATCACACCAAACTGATTTCACAGATCAGTGACATTAAAAACGCTGCCTTAGACCTTCCTATCTTCAGACTTGAGAGCTCCTGACCCATAGGTATTTCAATAATGCAGCATTTATTATCCCAAGTACAGTATTCATTTCAAATACTCATTTTGACTGAGCGACATGAGTTGTATTTTTTTCTTCAGCCTAACGGTAGTTTTAATCCAGTAACAAGGGGCTCACACTAGGGTCTTAGACTGGGCCAGAAAAAGTAGGCACCCAACTGGTAGCTGATGTCTGCCACAGGAATCCTTGTGGGGCCACATTGAAGATGTGGATGTGGATGCTGTTGTTTTTTCTTTGCTCAAACAGACCCCTTATCCTCCATTTCATTGATGTGTCCTTGTGACCTGGGGGACAGGCCAGTTGTGTGGCTTGGGCCATTGTATACTATTTGTCTGCTGTCTTGCCCACAGCCTTCCCAGGGTGCCAGTGCAGCAGGCACTGGGCGAGGCTGGGCTCTGCCTCCTGCAGACAGGCCCCTCTCCTCCCTGTGGTATTCTTCCTGGGCTGGGACCCTGAGCTCATTCTCCATCATGGGCCCTGATACCACTCACCACGCTCTCCAAAACCTTGTTCCCTGTGGTAGAGCCTGAGAACACGGCGATGTATTCACTGGCACTAATCATGTAGGACATTGGCGATGTATTCGCTTCTGCTGCTTTTGTGAGTCTAGAAGGGAAGGGATCTAAGCCTATGACACCTCTGCCCCAGGAAATAACTGCAATTCCCTGCTGCAAATGAACTCTTAAAGCTCAACTCTTCTTTGAGTCTTGGAACATGGGTTCAGCTAAATTATGTTTTGTCTGTTTGCAGAACTGCTGAAAAAGTGAAATTCAAAAAAAGAACCTGTATGAATTTGAAAAGTGTTAACCTCACAGGAAGAATTTATGAAACCTCTCTGGGTACCAGGAAATTCACTATTCTGTCTTTTCCTTAATCTGTAGAAACAAAAGCCTACCAGCTGCTGAAGAAGTCAACCCTTCAGGAGCATCCGAATCAGATGGGTGACAGATGCCAAGGCACACACGCCATGGTAGCACAGCTTTCAGGTAAGAGCAGGTGGGTTTAGTGCTCAAATCCTGTGTTGGGCTGGGACAGGGCACTCTGAGGGCTTGGGGAGTTTACAGTGTACTTAGCTGTCACCCGGCCTGAGCAGGTGCCCAAGCATGTTTCCTCCTCAATACATAGCATCTGGAAGAGCCCTCCCTCTGAGGCATGTGCTGGCCCCATTCAGCCACTCCCTGAATGTGGGGGACCACCTGAGCAGCTCACCTTGAAAGAAAAGCGACTGTCTCCATTTTGACTGAGTCTGATCCTATTTCCTCATATTGTTATGTACAGAGCTGGCTAGGACTTCTGTTTATCCTTCAATTGGCCTTAAGCAATGTGTATTGGTCTAGCTGAGGTGCTGGTGATAGTCTTTGAAGGTGGCATGCATGTTTCCCTGGTAAGCCTGCTGCTCCTTAACATGAGCCGGGTGGAGACAGGATGGTAGAGCTAATGTTCCACGCTGCCAGCTGGGATCGAGCCTGGAGATAGAGGCTATGACTTCCTGGGGCTTGAAAGACTACATCCAAGCTGAAGCCCTAGACTTCCTAAAACATTAAATACTATATAATGCAGATTACTCTCTCTGCATATCCTCTCTGCATATGGCAGAGGTAAATGTAGGCCCCCACCTAGCTCAGCTCACAGTAGTCACCTACTTCCCACAATTCTCAATCCTCAAGCCACTCCCTCACTGAATAAAAACCGGGTGAGGCCCTGGGTCACTCTCTTGGTTCCAGAAAGCCATGTTATGGCAGTACTTAGAGCCCCTCAACTCCCCGATGATTAAAAACATAATTTAGTGTCCTCATTTTCTCCGTGGGCTGCATGGAAAGTGGTAGATTGGAATCAACTTGATAGGATTCCAGTAACATAACTTTGGGATTACAAATATTGGTTTCTTGGACTGAGGACCAGGAAGTGTCTCCTACACCTGAACATTGTGGTCTCTGCCTGCCCTGTCATGGTAGTCACTTGTCCTCAACCACCACAGGAGTGGCCCTATTTCCTCCCCTTCCTTGGCTCCCAGTTTTTTGGTCATCAGTGGGTGGAGTGGTGGCAGCCAGCTCTCCTGAAGTGTTAGGTTTTCTTGGAAGGATGGCAGATCTTAGGAGAGCTAAATTTTAATCTTAAATATTAAATATAGTTCCTTTGATCTAGGGTATGTTTGAATTATAATTGCTTTTTATACTTATACATTTATTATCTGCATTTTCCTTTTATTATACTGTACCTTTTTTTTTTAAGTATTAGTCACCTTGACCACCTTCATAAAAGTATGTGGATTAATATAGAGGGAAATATACATTAATGGCTTCTTTCTTATAGAGCCACAGTGTCAGTTTTCCCATTAAGGGTAGAAAGTGCTTTCTTAATACTGTGTAATTCCTAGCTCACATTTGGATGTCTTCTTCAGACAGATGCATTTAAGGGAAAGACCTGGGATACATCAGAATCACCCATTTCAGGAGGAAAATACCTGGGCAATGTTAGTGGGAGATTGGTTGTGGAAGAGCCCAGCTTCCCTGGGTTCAGCAGGTGCTGCAGGCTAAAGGCCTAGCACAGGGCCTGGGTGGAGAGGCTTGAGGAGAGCCAGTCCTGGGGGAGGTGGTGTGCACTCCACAGAGTAAAACGTGCTGCGCTGTTGCATCAGAAGCAGGGCCACATCCTGTGGAAGGTCATTGTAACTTCCTTGAGAGGAACACCGAATGACTCTTGGCCCCTTGCCGTCATTACCTTCTTCACATGAGAACCACTGAATTAGAATCCAGGGTACTGAGGAGGCATTTACCTGCACTCATTTACACACATGGTCCCAAAACTAAGTCCTTATTCAGTTCTGTGCAGGTGCAAATAAGCACACATGTCATGGGACATCAGCTCCATGAGGGCTTTTGCTAAGCATATTTCATACCTAACTGGACAAGTAGAAAAGATGAGTAACTCTGCCTTAAATTGTAGCCCCCAGATGCCTATCAAATATTAGGGCATTGTTAAGTATACTGATAACACCTGTTAATTCAAACTCACAGGTGCAATGACACTAAATTATATAGTCAGGCACCCCTAGATTTAACTCCCTCAGTCCCTACTCAAAATTACCATCTCTGCCTTTCAAGCTATCTGAGTATTTTCCTGAATTAAGATGATGCAAAGGTTCCTGATAGTGGCTGTCACCGTGGTTAGCACCTCTAGGCACCTTTCCACTGTACTCTCCCTGGGTACATGTTTGAACTATAGAGAGAAATAGAGGCCACCTGGGAAGCCCCATGGACAGGACCCCCAAGAGCCAGCGATCATGGGACCCCTATAGGCTAGGAGTGGTGGGACAGCCCAGTGAAGGGGCATCATGCCTCCCCTTCTTAGCCCTTCTGCCCTTTCCAGTAGAGAATCACTGCCCAAGGCAGAGGTTTGACAGAGGGGCTAGAGAGTGGATGGGGTGGATGCTCTGATCCAGGGTGATGGTTATTCCTGACAGCTGGTTCCCAGAGCCTGTTCCTCTGTGAGCCATCACTGCCTGCATCCCATGGCAGTGTGTCCAGTACCATGTGTCACCAGAGAGGCTAAGTGCTCATACATGCGCCCTGCCGAATTAGAGCTCTTTGGGGTGATTGTATATTTTAGGTCTCATAGGGGAAACCCTCATCTCCATTTCCTTCCCCACACTGCTCTTCTTGTAGTGGTGTAGGTTTCCAGGTTCCCAGTGTTCCTGGAGGCCTCTCCATTCCTATTTCTCCCATCAGGCTCCTGACACTCTCTCCCTCCTCTTTCGTGCTGTCCAGGTCTGAACACAGGCAGTAGTGCACTCCAGATGAAGGCAATTCATGAAGTTGCTTTGGAAGCTGGTTTCTCATCGCGCAAAGGAAGTCCTTTGTCAAGGTAAATGGTGAGAGCCTTTCTCAATAGTAGCAAAAGACGCAAAGTGTCATTCCACAGTGAATTCAGCTCTGGCTGCATGTTATTTTGTCATGTGACTTGATGAGGAGTTATGGTTTCTGTTTTTTGTTTATCGAAAATCACAGTCAAAACTTTATTTGAAAATATTTTCCCCACAGCCAAGTATTGTTTTGCAGCTGTTGTTTTCTTGCTTTAAGACTCAATTGACACCTCAGTGAACCACAAATTAGTGCCTACAGCTGCTTGCAGTAGGGCTGCTTGGAGACCACACAATGGGGCTGTCAGGAAAAGGGCAGAGAGAAAACATTTGGCCTTGAAAGAAAAATGTGGCCCTTTCTCCTTTCTGAGCCACTGATATATAAACTAGCAATCACTAGATATTAGCTTTTGTTGTTTTTGGTTTTTTTTTTTTTTTTTTTTTTTTTTTTTTTTTTTTTTTTTTTTTTTTTTTTTTTTTTTTTTTTTTTTTTTTTTTTTTACCAAATATTTAGGCTGTATTACTCTATCTCTGATACTTTCTTTTCCTATAAAGTACAAAATGTTATCTTTTTACATTTGTTAAACTGTAGCACTTCTTGTAAAATTTTTTGAGCAGTGAATTATGTGCAGGATTTATCATCAGCGTAAAATATTAATCATGAAATGGTATAAGCAGTCATGTGAAAGAATGCCTACCCTCTTACGCTAGTCTGAATATCACTTGAAATAGCACAGCAAGTTTCTTTCTTAATAACACTTTTTAAAAGTGTCCCTTTGCAGTCAAACGCTCTACCACTGAGCTATACCCCCTAAAAGTGTCCCTTTGAAGAATGCATTAAAATTGAATTTACTTCTTGACCCTGATGAAATTTTTAAACAACAACTTTACATTTCTAAGGTTACAGCTACTGTCCCATTAGCTAAAATGATATGATCCACAATACCATACTGAATTGAAATTGAAAAAAAAATCTTACTTTCACTTATATTTCATAAACATTTTAGGACCTGGAATATAGTAAAATGAAGTTGGGTTTCTAAAATTCTTACTTTTAGAAACTTGACAAACATCCAAAATGATCATTTATTTTTAATGATTTAATCATTACTTTTAATGCCTAAGTTTTCATCCATATTATGCAAGTATCAGATAACTGGTAAGGAAGAGTGTTGAAGTAATAGATTGTTACGATGATACTATAAATTTGAGCCCTAGATCTTTTACAAGAAGTTTTAAAGAACAACAAATTCTGTAGGTAGTTTTTAGGACTTAAAATTACCAATTGGCTTAATAATATATCCCTTTAGTTTTTAATGATTAGAAGTGTTTGTTTCAATTATATTTCAGAGGCACTAAGAAAACAAATTCTTCCTAAATATTTCTCTGTAAACGTCCACTGGGCGATTTTTAAATACATTTAAAAACAGGTGGACTCTGTGGAATGTTTTCTCAACCTGGCAATTTCACATCTCGTATGTATTTCACCAAACTGAAACGGAACATTTTTCTCCTCCAAATGAAAGCAGAAGTTTTTGGTTATTGCCACTGTTTCTTCATGAAATTAATTTCTTAACAAGTGATGAGGGTTCTCATCACCCCCTTTAAAGAGAAGAAGAAAAGCACACAAAGCTCTGCGAGGAGGCTTGGTTCCGGACACTCCTGCCCACCCCATGACATAGGACAGGGCATCAAGCACATGGCCCTGGGGGGCCATCTGTGCCCTGGGCCTTGGGCTTGGTCTGGCGCTGGGAGTTCCCACTCTGGCATTGGGGAGGCCGCTTTGCTGGTTGAGCCTGGAGACCTCACTGGTATTTCTTCTAGGCTTACATTTAAGGATCCCACTTATTGCACTCACTCCTTGTGCTTTATTGCTTTTACAAGTGGTCTCGAAACCCAGTACTTGAGAATAAACATAACAGTGCAGCGCTGCTCTAGCACTTTTAAAAATTCTTCTTTGCTCTGTTTTGTCAGTGAGCTGATGAGCAACCTCAAAAAAAAAAAAAAAGCCCTGCTGGACCTTAAAAAAAATGGCTTCCTCTGATGTCCTAGAGACAGTAATTATGATGTGCTAGTTAAGCCCGAACTACAGCTGAGGGATTTTACTTTAAAGCAGCGGCTTGGACGCAAAAATGCATTTATAGCTCTTTGTCTGCACCTCATTATGTGTGGGCCTGATTCATTAAGTAATTGGTTTGCAGTTGTTTACATGAGTATTAAGGCCTTCTTTTCAGCAGCCTTTGAGAGATACATTGTGCAAATGTTGGCTGTGATGAATGCGGAATGAGGGCCAGAGGGCCCGTCCTATTGGCTAAACAGTGCACTCTGCTGAAAAGCCAGAGAAAGGGATTGGGTGCTGCTTTGCATAGCAATGACTTTCTTAATAAGCGTTACAGATTAATACACACAGCTATAAAAGATGCAAAGAGATACTCTTAGCACATTTATCCACGCTCATTTCATCTTGATGGTGGTGGGCTCTGGCCGCTTTCGTGCTCCGTTTTTCAGAGCAGTGGCTTCAGAGCATGAGCCGTAATAGAATCTGATGTTTATTGTATTATAAATCACGGGCAAGTAGGCAGATCAGCAACAGTTTATTATTAAAGATTCTTTCAGTGTAAATCTTTTTCCACCATTGTATTTGCTTCAGCAAAATCATTTTGTGGTTGAGTGGGGATGAAAGGCATAATGTTTGAAGGAGTGAGCCCTAATAGGAAACCGCTCTCTGAGTAAAGACCACTTGTTCCCTTTTGTTCAGGGTGCATGCCAAAGCTTCCTCTCCTCCACAGACATTGTCTCCCTTTACCTTCCCCAGGAAGCGGTCTCCCCTCTGCCAGTCTAGCTATTCAGTGGGGAGCATATCTTAACAGCCTGCTGTGGAACTAACTTTGGCCTGCTGCTTCCTCCCTCAGTAACTCCAGTAACTTCAGCTTACTGGTTGCATCAAAATGGTGCTTTGCTAAAAGAAAAGGGTGTGTGCTGCCACATAAACACTAGTGGGAAGGTAACAAATCACCCAGGCACCCACTCTACAGTCACCGTGGGTGGCGTTTCCTACCAGTCCTGCAGCCATGGGAGTGGCCAGCGGAGGGCACCAGCTCTCAGCTGATGCTGGGGTGGGGCATGGTGTGGCTCTCCTTGCCTTGTCACTGTGCTGTTTTTTTCCTGGGATAATTTCATGGTTGTCAGGACTCATTTGCACAGAGAAATAACAACAAACTTTTCTTGGAAATCCTTTAAGTTCTCTTATTAAAGTGTCCATTGCCTGTGTCTAGCTTAGAAAATCTGTGTTGTCTTTCATTCCCACTTAATTAACAGCTTCTCATTTCCTGTCCTGAACACACATCTTTATTTTTTGCACAAGAGGACCTCTGCATAGGAAAATGGTTTCTTCACAAGTTGACCCCTAACAGTTAAAAATGGCATCTGCTGTAGGGCCCCCTACAAACCATCAGGGGGCGCTCCGACTTTGTCAAATTACTACCACAGCCCAGTTGGCCACCAAAATTCCAAATTAGGGTTTATAAACAGTTGCTAGTGTGGCTACTTGTTTTTTCTTTCTTTCTTTAATTCTAAATCATTTTTTGACTCATGTTTTTCAAAAGTGTGTATCTATTTTGAGGAAAATTCCAGCTGAAGATGGTATTTGAAAAATGGCAATATTGATTCTATCTAGCAGTCAAAAATCATTAAAAGTTTTGACCCCAGGATCTAGAGACCACACCTTGTCATACTGTCCTCATTTCTAGCCTCTCAGTAGGCCTGTAACTAAAAGGCCATCCAAGGCTACAGACCAGGCTCTCGGAGGGAGGCACGGGAGACTCAGAGTCCCCTTTAGCTCCTGAGGTTCGAGTATGTGTCATTCCTATCAGGACTTCCCTGCAGGTCCCTGATTTCCTCCCCTTACAGGGCTAGGCCCACACCCCAGCCTCACCCTTTGCTGCTGCAGGTCTCTGTGGCCCTTCACCCTCCTAGCACCAAGTACCTGGCATACCTTGCTGCTGCCAGATGCTCCTATACAGTTCCTTGGCCATTTCTATCACCACTAGGATAGGCACAGAAGCATGTATAGGCACCTTTGTCTTCCTGCCCTGCCCTGGCGAAACTTCTTCCTAATCACTGGGGGACTGGGTGTTTCCCAAGAGGGGGTGAATTCCTTAAAAACACTGAGTTACCAAGTGCTCTCAAGTATGCACCGATCCCTGGAACCCTGAAATTACCTAGGCTGTGTGTGTGTGTGTGTGTGTGTGTGTGTGTGTGTGTGTGTGTTCCCAAGGGAAGCTTCACAGTCCCCTCTCATCACATGAGAGGTCAGCCAGGCCCAGGCCTAGGCACCTGCCCATAGGCCCTCTTGCATCCTGGCCTGTCTGCTGCTGGAAGGGCTGTCAGGCTCCCAGCTGGACCTTGAGGAGAGCACAAATTCGCAGGTGTGTTGGCCACCTGGAGCACCACCCCCAGCACCCTGTGTTCTGTGAGGCCCATGCCTGCCCTATACATAGCCTGTGTCACTTATTACTTGGTGTCTGTGTCATACAGGCAGAGATGGAGCCGCCTCGCTTATGTGCTGCCTCCTGAGGCAGAATGAATGAATGAGCAAGGGAACCAGACCAAATGGCAGCCAACACCATGAGGGACTCAGACACACCGGCCTGCTCCCCTGCTGCCCTAGCTTTCCTGGGCACCAGCCCCAAGGATTCATCCCCACCACCAGAACCCACGCCTACACCGCACTGGCCCCAATGTCTTACCCATCAAGCCACACAGCTCTCGGGGGTGTTGATGCCAAGACATATCCCCTTTCTACACACAGAAGAGAGGAAGGAACCTGCCAGAGACACACAGTGAGCAGAGTTAATACAGAAGCCAGGGATGGCCCATTGCTCATCAATCCCAGTGTCTGAAGGCAGCCCTAACAGCCAGCCACATTGTCAGCAAGGCCCGATTGTCAAGCCCCTCTTTTCTGCCTCAGGGCTCACTGTGCCTCAGGAAACCAGGGAAGACCCTTGTAAGGGTCCAGGCAGCAGGAGAGCATCTTGTCTCCCATTCTACTCCCTGCCAGCTCTGTATCTGGGCAGCATCCCTTGGGATTCTATCCCCTGACATCTCTGGGTTGACATACATCGATGCTCCACTGTAAAATAATGTGGATTTTTAACCTTAGGTTTAACTTTAGGTTTTCTGGTCTCATTTTGTATTTGTTCACTGGTTCTACACAACAAACTTACGTACTCCCAGCAATCCTTCCCACCTAGTTCAGTGTCTCTGTTGGCCATGTGGCCTGCTTTCGGTTACTTCAGCTCTTTGCTCAGATGATGGGAACAACAGCACCCACTTTCTGCAGTTCCACGTGGTGACCCTGACTCTGGTGCAGTATTCTGACCAACCTTGTGAATAAAATCAGCCTAACCTGGCATATCAGTCACTGGAGAACTCACAAGCAGTTATCGAAATGGATCAGCAGATAGGAAGGCTTGATGGTCAGGGGGAGGTGGAAGGTCACATGCTCCTGAAGAAGCCAGTGTGGAACAGCGTTTATTGTGGAGCACCCTGGAAGGGCGTGTAGTGCCCACCTCTCAGCAGTGAGCTAATGCCTGCAGTTCTGTAGTGTTTCTTGTGAGGAAAATGGTAATACATGAGCCACTGAACAATGAATTCACATTTCATGAGGTTACCAACTAGCTCCCTATGGCTTACATAGTCTTGAAGCCACTGTAACTGCAAGAGGGCCAGCAAAAGCAGGCTCGATGCCTCAGGGGGACTTGGCCTGCCTGCCACCCTGTGCATAGCCACCAGTGCCAGATCACTCGGCCCATCCCCTATGTGGAACCTAGTCTGTCCCCCACTTGCTCCTGCAGAGCTGAATAATTGTGATACTCACCAGCAGGGGCAATTCCCACAGCAGTGCCTGAGCTTTTTCTTGTGTAAGGGGGGGGGGGAGATCCATTTTCTTATTCTCCTTTTTCTTCTCCTCTTCCTCCTCCTCTTTCTTTGTTCTTTTTCTTCTCTTTTGCCAAAAACCTTGAACCACCTGATTCCAAAGTCACATGCTCCTGAAGACATGCACACCACGCCTTCTGTCTATGGGCATTAACCATGGCCTAGGTGATGCAGTGCCCTGCTGGGCAATGTCCTTTACCTCCAGGACACTAGGCACCACTCTGGGTGGAAGCCAGCCTGGCCTGCGCTACAGAGGTGAGAAGCAACTCACTGGGGAGAGACACAGGCAGGCAAGCAGCAGCAGCTTGGATGGGCACGGCATGGGCCGAGGAGTTTCCTGTGTTCCAACTTGGTCTGGAAGCCCCGTGCATTGTTTCAGTCCTTGTACCCATGCAGTGGAAAGGCACTGAGAGCCTTATGCAAGGAAGTAATTGCACTCATGCTTCGTAAACCTCACCCTTGCTGGAGTGGGAAGCACGTGACAGAGGAGCAGGACAAGTACTGTCACTGGTTAGTAGAGATGCAGCCAGAAGATTGCTTGGTCATGGGGACACAGCAAGGCCTTCAGGGAGTGCAGGGAGCTCTGCTTGGTGGGACCCGAGCTATATAGGTGGTGCAGGAGAGTGAGAGAGGTGTGGGGACTGCAGGCTTGGTAGCCCTAGCCTGATGATACCAGGAGTGACCTGGCCTGATGGGAAGGGCCCACAGCCAGGTGAGTCTGTTTGTGGTTGGGAGTAGCCATCACAGGTACATGGAGGAGTCCAGGGGGCTGTCAGAAGAACTCTGGCCGTGTGTCTGGGGCCTGCCTTTCTGTCTCTGTACCCTCAATCCTGTGTCAAGGCTGTTGCTGCATATCCTGCCCTGGCTTGCACTGCCCTCTCCATCTCTAAAATCTGAGGTCAAAAAATAAATAAATAAATAAAATAAAATCTGAGGTCAAAGGTATCTCACCCCCCCCCAAGCGGGGATCCTACAGCCTCAAGCCAGCATGATCTATCAAGCTCTCTATCTGCCAGCTAGCTGCCCACTTATCCTCTTGTCCCTTTTTCCTTGACCACACCTGGCAGATTCACCCCTTTCTGTGCCCACAGTGGCTTTAGAATCCACTTCTTCTCTCCATCCCAGCTCAGTATCTTCTGGTGATGGGAAGCAGATAAGTAACATCCCTGTTGCCTTCCTCCTGTATGTGTCTGTGTATGTCTCTGCACACACACACACACACACACACACACACACACACACACACACACATTTAGTTTAAGATGACTCCCTTGGCCTTACTCTGGGTGTGCTCACCTTCATAGCACCTTGCCTGTGGCCGGCTGCCGGGTCCTTCCTGGTGTCACAGGGGCTTCTGCTCTTCATGGAGGGTGGCCACAGGTCACCTTGGTCATATCATCCAACAGCCTTCAGGAGACTGACCTGGAAAATGATTCTGTGCTGGAGCCTGTTCAAGAGGGAAAATGTAAACAGTGACAGCTTTGTTAAAAGGTGGTCTTGAAGCATACGCCAGCCCCCTTGGCCAGGGGTTTCTGCATCTTGATTAATCATGGTGGCCCCTGGCAGATATGGCATTCCCTAACATCTCCTTTGACCTCATCCCTCTTCCACATGTGTCTTGAAGAAATGAAGTACACTCTAAAAAAAAAAAAAAAATGTCGGGCCAAGGAGACAGCTCAGTAGAATAAGCACTTGCTTGGCAAGAACAAGGACCTGACTAAGTTCAATCCCCGGTTCCACCAAAACAAAAAATCAAAAAGAAAAAAAAAATGTAAGTGCTGCTCCCAGAAGGGACTTCTAAATTCTTAGAATTTCAAGCTTCTACAAGGCAGGCACTGAGAAGCCCATCGCAGAGCCAGCCTTTGGCAGACAAGCCACAGGTGCAGTCCCTCTTGAACCCCAAGCACAGGCATTCATCACTGCATTTCTTTCCACATGGTCACCTCCATTGTTAAAATGCTGGCACTTCTGTTACAGGCTCCTCTAAGATGAGGCTTTAAACTTCCTCACCATAATCAGTGACACAGAGACATGCCTTGTGCCAGTGTCTTGAATTTCTTGTTTGAGGTGGCCACTATGAGTCTTGACTTTGTCTTTGTGCTTTTAAAATCTGAGACTAAAGAGAAAGTTTCTGGCCTTGCAGTGAGTAACAGTACTTCTCTCCTAATGCGTTCTTGTGAAACAATTTGTCTGATTTTCATTTTTTTCTCAGATTGTTTCTTTCTTTTACAGGCACGAAGACAAAAAGAAATTCATGACCCATTTCAAGTCAAGTGGTAAGAGAAATATCTGGACACTAATCTTTTTGCATTTGAATAAAAAATTTCTTTTTGCCAGTGTTTCTTTGGTCCCAGGTGGACCCCTGCTAGCATGGGGTGGGAGCTGAGGTGGGATTTCCTCAGTGACAGGGCCATACAGGTGCCAAGGGCTACAGTGCAGAGCAGTGATGTATCCAGCTGTGGATTTGCAGGGCTCCCTAGCCTCCACACTTACCTGAAGACCAGCACATGCATAGTCTTTTCCTTGTCCTCTGCTCTGGCAGAGAACAGAATGAAGTCAAAGTGGAGCAGCAGCAGAGGTGTTTGTCCCTGTCCTATAGCAGAGCTTGGCATAGAGAAAGGAAGAGAAGCATCCATGACACGGAACACGGCGGGGCATGCGGCTTGCATCTGGGTGTGTCCATCCTGTCGAGTGCCTTGTGTGCCTCCTCTGTGTGATCTCCTGCAGGCCATGGCTTCAGTTATCAGACCTGCTGTACTGTTCTTTAGGCTAGAAGTCAGAGTTCAGGAAAAGTTACACAGCTGTATGCTCTTCTCTTGCAGCCTTCTGGGGGGAGTCTGACGACAGTAATTCAGAAATTGAAGCAGCTTTACGTCCTAGAAGCCAGGATGCAGCCTCTGATGATTTTGATGACTTTTATAATTAACTCATGGTAACATCTGTTGGAATTAAAGCCTTTAAACCTTGCTTATATGGGAAATGGTGCAGAAACTTTGAGAAACAGTCCTCAAAAAGTTAAACATAGAATTATCCCTGACCTGATCACTCTAAGAAGTATTATTCACTAACTAAAAAGTGGAAACAACTGAAATATCCATCACATGGTAAATGGATAAACAAAAGGACTATACAAAAGACTATCATTCCTCAATAAAGAAGAATAGAACACTGATACATGGTACAACATGGATAAGCCTGGAAACTATTAAGAAAAGGGAGTCATTCACAAAAGACCATGTGACTTATGATTCATGTGCAAAACATAGCTGGGAAAGGGAAATCCATTGGGATGACGCTCTGCGGTTGGCCAGGCCTGAGGTTGAGAGGGGAGAGGACTGACTGCTAGCAGTTGTGTTCAGTTTTATTCCAAAATTGATGATGGTGGCAGTTGTACAAGTCTGAATAAAGATGACCATGTGAGTTGTTGTAAATAGGTGAGTTGTTATAATGTGAATTATGTGGCAGTACTTTTTTTTTTCGTGGAACCAGGGATCGAACTCAAACCCTTGCGCTTGCCAGGCAAGCACTTATTCTACTGCACCATTTCCCTGGTCCCAGTACTTTTTGGAAGGAAATTGATGAATACATTTTGGGGGCTGGTGAATTAACACCTATGGGCAACTCTGCTGTAATGATTTGTTTTGCATTGTTTATGTTTTCTTCTTCCCTATCTACTCTACAAAAAAAAAAATTGATTTACCTGTAACAATCATTGCCATTATTTGAATTTCCCTCCAAAGTTCATATTGAAGTCTCATTACTCTGTAACAGTATTAGAAGGTCAGGCTGCAGTTTTCATTGGAAAGGAAAGGTCTGGTCCCCATCCTTTGTGTGTTGGGTTCACCTGTCCCTGTGAAACATTGCAGCAGGAAGTCTGTGACCACGTGCTGGCACTGTCCTCTTGCACTTACAGCCTACAGAGCTGTTACTCTAAGTCTTTGTTCTCATAAAGTACCCAGCCTTTGGTATTCTGTCACAACACAGAGTGGCATAGTCATTCTGCAGAAAAATGCAGAGATATATTATGGTCTAAAGTACACAACGGAAGGATTTGGAATCATTCTGTTTCCAGACTGGAAAAGCATTTAACAATTACCAGATTTTCAAACATGAGAGTCACAGGGACATTATTTATCTAACATTCTCATTTCAGAAAAGCTGGCCAAAATGATAAATTATGTACATGTGCATTTGCGTGCACGCACACACACACACACACACACACACAGTGGGCAGCCAAATGAAAGACAATGTAGGTACTAGTTTACCAAGTGCTAAGAAGAAAAAGAAAGGATTGTGTGCCTAGTAAGCACTGACATTAACTATGAAATGGTTGCTTTGACCAATGAAATGTGGACAGAAATGTAGAAACTAAGTGTAGTGTGTGCTTCCCACATCCTCTTCCTGGATCATCAATTGTGGACGTTATGCCAAAGGAGAGTCTCTAGGCACCTGAGCCCCTGACGTCTCCTGCAGATGCCTACTCAAGCCTATGGGGCCAGCACTTGTTAATCAGAGGAAAATTCTGGCCTAGCCTTCCTTCCACTCTTGCACACAGGAATAGTCTAACTAAGCCACTAGAATTTAATTTTACATTTTTTTTTTTTTTTTAGAATTTAATTTTTTAGAACTTAGTTTTTCTGTTTTAGAATTTAATTTTAAAGTGGTGACAACTTGCAAGGTTTCCTAAATGCTCATTATATAAACATAGTTTTGAAAAACTTTTAAAATAATAAATTGGATTGTTCATGAACGTGTTTTCTAGCTTGAGAAACTCAAGTCACCAAATAGCCATGCACTTGGTGAAAGTGAGGATGAGATGAACTCAAGGGTCAGCAGTGTTCACCACCCACCCAGCCCCACACACTGCACTTCAGGTACAGCTTCTCATGTGCTCACTCAGCAGGCCTCACTGCCATCCCGTATGTCAGCCTTGCTGTGTGAATCATCAGGGATGCAAAGGGAATCTAACCACAGTTACTAACCTCAGGATCTCCATACTCTGACAAAGGATATGAAACCTCAAGCAGTACCTTATATACTTTGTGCTAGGCCAGTGGGTGATTCACATGGAAAAATACTGTTTCAACCTTAACACGAGAGAAAACCTAGCAGAAATAAATAATTGAATGTGAAAAGGAGAATTTCAAAACTTTTAAAGAGACGAAAATTATCTGTATGACACTGGAACAAGGAGTAATTATGTAACCAAGACAAAGACACTCATGAAGGAAAATATTTAATAAATGTAACTACATTAAAATTTAAAATTTTGGGGCTGAGGAGATAGCTCAGTAGAGTAAGTTCTTGCCTGGCAAGCACAAGTTCCTGAGTTCAATCCCTGATACCAAGAAAAAAAAAAAAAAAGTAAAATTTTTGTGTGACAAAATTACTGTAAATGTGAAAAGACAAATAATCAGCTAAAAGATGACATTTGTAAAATACATGTCGCATATTTGCATCTGAACCATAGAAATAATCACACATCAATAAGAAACATAAACACAGTGGAAAAGCAAAAGAGAGGAACAAGCAACTTACAGAAAAAGAAACCCAGATGATCATGGGCATAAAGAGATATGAAAGTAACCTGTAAAATAAATAATACATTGAGTGCTGTTTCACACTCAGTGGGCTGTTACTGACCAAGGGGCAGATAATACAGTCATGGGAAGAACTTCAGAAAGGGGACTTATGTACATTGTGAGGTGCATGTTTATAACGTCAAGTTGCAGGTAGGTAGCACCGATGACCCCATGATTCCATTCCTAAATATAAACTGTAGAGCCACAATCCCATGCAGCCATCACATGTGACTGGAATCTCTGAAATGTGGCTAGTCAGACTTAGAAATGTACAACAGATTTGAAGAGTTGTATGAAAGAAATAGCCAAAATATTTCAGTTTGTCACACAGTGCATTGGGTATGTCTATTAAAAGGTATCATTAAAGTTAATTTTGCTAGGTTTTTCCAACCATTTTCTTTTACATTTTCTCAGGTAGTTACTGGATATGCTGTTATGATTTAGATCCAGAATGTTCCCTCAGAACTGTCATGGACTCAGCAGTAGGGCTGTTGGAAAGTGATTGGACCATGATGGCACTGTACCTACCAGTGGATTCATCCACTAATAAATTCAGCACCTAAGTGTATTGTTAGAAGATAGGGCCTGGTAGAGGCCTTTCCCTGAGGAGCATGCCCTGGAATGTTATCTTTCCAGGCCCACTCCCTTATCACTCTGCTCCCTAGCCACCATTACGTGAGTAGTTTTCTTTCGTGACCTTTCTCCCATGCTGTTCTGCCAGAGTCAGAGTCAGTATTAAAGAAACAGAGCCATTCCCATGATTATACCTGACACATGTGCTTTAGAAGCCTTTCAAACTGGTTCTTAAGTCTGGAAAGGTTTGGAGATGCCAAACTAGAGAAGCTGAAGAAATACTGTGAGCCAAGCTTGATGGGAAATTCTAGTTGTAGTTCAGAATGGATTGCTAAAAGAAATGCATTGAGTCCAGGCTCAGGAAGTATCAGTTAGGAACAGGACTCTATATTGACAGTTGGACTCAAAAGCCATATGAGTTGTGACCTTGCAGCAAATTTGTCTACTTCTTTGCCTATGACAGACTGAGATTAAGGGTGGTGAACTAATTAATCTGGTGGAAAGAATTTCAAACCAGCTTAGTATTTAGGCTGTAGCATGGATACTACTTGTTGCCTTTTGTAAGATCTACAGTAAAAATCAGGAACACATAGCAGAGTTCAATAATTTTAGAAGTTCATAATTTGATCAGAAAAGAAATGCATATAGGTTGAAGCAAAAGAGAATGTGAGTGCTGAAAAGATGAGCATCAAAAAGAAGCCAGGCAGGGATGGAGATATTACTGAGTGGCACCAGCACCTGCTTGGTAAGTATGAGGTAATGAGTTTGATTCCTGGTACAAAAAAATAAATGAAAAGCCCAGTACTTTGCAGCAGAACAATAGAAAAAAGATGCCTTCACTACATCTCAGAAATTAGCAAAACCCCATTAGTCACTGGATCAAGGGTACTGTGAAAGATTTTGCTTTGAAACAACAGCCATAGAGTACCCACCCCAAGAAGTGCCACTTAGAAAGTTGATTCCCCAGAATTTATTTCACAGGGCTCCCCTATCCAGGCACGTGGAGACCTTTGCAGCCATGATCCAAGTGAGCCTGATTACTGTTTGAGTGTGCCAGATTTCAGGCATGCACATTCTAAGAGCTGGGTCATGGAGGCTTCCATTCAAAATTCAGAAGAAGGCCTGGGAGGCAAGGCAATGTACACCTGTAAGAAGATGCAAGAGCAAAGCCAAAAGTGCAGTAGAAACCCAGGGAAGTTGAAGAAATCAGGCAAATACAACTGAGGAAAGCCACAGACATGAGTGGTACCATCCCAAGGAAGAGGCCATGAGGTATCTGTTGTATTTTGTCTAAAGAAGAGGTCCCTGGAAAAAACATGAAACTATTCCACAGTCACTAGATCCAGAAACATTGCTCTTGCCACAGTGACAATGCCACAGTATCAGAAAGCTGCCATGATCAGTAAATCATCACAATCAAAAATCCGCACAACTGCTGCCAGTTCCTGATTTGTGCTATCCTTACAATCCACATTAGCAGAATGGATGTCTTCTGCTGTGCCTCAACACCCTGAGTCTTTCACTGAACTTCAGCATATGAGCTTCTAAACTCAGCAGCAAAGTCTTGCCTCTTTTTGACCCTCCAAATATACTCTGCAGGACTGACCTAAATCAAAACAGAACTCTAGCTGCAAAGGAGTCTAGGAAATGTAGCTTTGGGCTTTCTAAGCACTGCAATATAGCAGACATACCAGAAGGGGCTGAAATGGATGTTAAATACACAATCCAGCAGTCCACAATAGTAGTGGGTTATCCGAAGAAGTTGTTGACTAGAGCCTTTTACAGCTCAGCTTATTATTATAGCCTTATTTTATATACCTCATTTTTATACTTTTCTGCTTAATGGTTAAGAATGAGATACAGCAAGACCTATGTAACAATACATGTAGCTTTTGTATCTGATGAGGTCAGTCAAGTCCCCTCAGGGTTTATCCTGTAACCCCATACCTTACTCTGTAGATCCTTTGTCAGTTTCAGCCATGTGGATGAGTCATGGCCATTGCTTGACCAATTTGCTGTCTGTGAAAGCCTGTGAGAAAGTTTTCTCCATGTGACTCTCCTTAGGCACACACTATAGATCATCGATCTCATTCCTCTGTGGCTCCATAATCTCCTTTATGAGAAAATTTGGTGCACAACTGAGTTCCATGATGTTACAGTACAGGTTCTTCTATGTCCTGAGTCTTCACTGACCTTGAAAGGCTAGGGCCAAAATGTTGGCTGACCTTGAAGCCCTTCCATTTCTCCAATTTTTGATCTGCAAGTTTAGGTTGTTAACCATCCAGAAGAGAAGCTACTTATTACCCTGCAACGTATGCAGTTCAGTTTACCGTAACTATCTGTCTAAATATCAAACATATTAGGCATAATGTGGAACAGATATTTTCCATCAAGTATTGATGTATCGAATTTTGAGTTCTTACAGAATATGAGGAAAAGTTTTTTTAAATAGTACTATGCACATATTATTACACATAAATTTAGAAATCTAACCATATACAGCCTTGTAGCGGAACAGTCTTGTAACTTTTTTTCCTTATGCCTTTTTTTTTTCATTCATTATAAAAAAAAAATGCTTGTGAGACAGTATGGGAATGATTGTTATGTCGTGACAGGAAGTATGTATTTAGTAGACCAGAATGGCAGGCATTCCAAGTGTGACCCTTGTATTACACATTGCTATCTTCAGTGCAGTAGCTTGGTTCACAGCTATCAGCGTATGTAGATAGTCGGGTTGAGAATCCTACCATTTAATTGCTACTTTCAAAAACCTGCTGATGTTTCTTGAGATCTTTGCCTTGCCCATCTTGTGTGTACAAATGTATGGCTTTGTCCCTGTCCTGTTCCCCAGCTTTTCTCCTTACCCTCTCCTCATTGTCCAGTCCTAAAGTTCTCGCTTTCCTTTTAGTTGTGTTATACCTTTCTATTTATATTTCTTCTTTTGATTTCTTATACTAGGGAGACTATATGATATTTGCACATGTGGGTCTGGTTTATTTAACTTATGAGTATATGTTCAAGTGGCATCCACTTAAATATAAATGCTTCAAGTTTATCATTCTTTAGAGCTGAATAATACTCCATTGTACAAAAATACCACATCTTTTTCCACCATTCCTTGTGTGACAGGCATCTAGGTTGTTTCCAAGATTTGGCTATCACAAATTGTTCTGCTTAAAACATAGGTATACATATATCACTATGCTATGATGTTTTCAGTTCCTCCGGGAAAATTCCCAGTAGGAGGATAACCGGCTTGAATGGGATTTCCAATCCTAGTTTTGTGTAGAGTCTCCACACTGATCTCCACAATGGTTGCACCAGTTTACATTCCCACCAGCAGTTGAGAAGTGTTCCCTTTTCCTCACATCCTCTCCAACATTTGCTGTTGGTTGATTTCTTTCTGGTAGCCATTCTTTCTGGAGTGAGATGGCATCTCAGTGTTTTAATTTGCATTTCACCAATGGCTAGTGATGTGGAACATTTTTTTATGTATTTATTCACTTCTTTAATTTTGTCTTCTGAGAAGTGTATTCATCTCAGATGCCCATTTCTGGATTGGGTCTTTAAATATGAGGGCCCTAATGTATCTTAGTTCTTTATGAATTCTAGAGAGCAAACCTTTGTCTGAGTGCTTATTAAGATTTTTTCTAAATTTGTGAGTTGTCTTTTCACTTTGTTGATAATTTCTTTTGATGTGCAGAAACTGCTCAATAAGAGTTGGTCCCAGTTGTTAATTCTTTGTAGTGTTTCCCATGTGAATACATGTTTGTTCATGAACTCTTTGCCTACCCCTGTGTCTTCAAGAGTTCTTCCTACATTCTCTCCCAGGAGATTGTTTCTGTTTTAATGTTTAGATCTTTAATCCATTTTGACTTTAGCTTAGTGCGTGGTAATATACCTGGGTCAAGATTTAGTTTCAGCATGTAGAGAGCCAGTTTTTCCAGCACAGTTTGTTAAAGAGGTTATCTTTCTTCCAGTAAGTGTGTTTGGCCCCTTTGTCAAAAACCAGGTGGCTGAGTGTGTTTATAGAGGCCTCTGCATCTTTTAATCTATTCCGTTGATCCTCAGGTCTATTTCATTGCCAATACCATGTTGATTTTATCACAGCAGCTTTGTAGTATAATTTCAAGTTAGGAATTATAATGCCTTCTGCCTTGTCTTTGTTGTCCAGGATTGCCTTTGCTATTCTAGGTCTTTTCTGGTTCCAAATAAATTTTAGGAATGATTTCTCTAGGTCTGGAAGTTACATTTCTGGCAGTTTGATTAAATCTATACAAATGTTGGTTTTCCTATCCAAGAGTAGGGGATATTTTTCCATTTTCTGAAATCCTCTACAACCTCTTTTCTTAGGGTACAGTAATTTTCTGTGAAAAGATCTTTGACTTCTTTGGTTAAGTGAATTCCAAGCTATTTCATTTTCCATGGTGCTATTGTAAAAGCTATTGTTTTTATAGTTTCCCTCAGTGTGTTTGTTATCTATGTAGAGGAATGCTATTGACTTTTGGGCATTGACTTTGTATCCTTCTATGCTACTGAATTTGTGTATTAATTCTTGTAGCTTCTTGATGGAGTTTTTGGATCTTCGAAGTAAAGTATCATGTCATCTGCAAATAATGATAATTTGACTTCTTCTTTACCTATTCTTATTCCTTTTATTTCTCCCTTTTGTCTAATGGCTGTAGCTAATGATTCCAAAGCTGTATTGAATAGGAGGTGTGATAGAGGACATCCTTGTCTTATACCTGATATAAGCATAAAAGATTTCAGTTTTTCCCCATTTAGAATTATATTAGCTGTTAGGTTGTCATAGATGGCTTTTATCAAATTTAAGTAGAGGCCTTCTATTCCAATCTTCTGTAGGACTTTGAACATGAATGAGTGTTTGACTTTGTCAAAAGCTTTTTCTGCATCAATTGAGATGATCATGTGGTTTTTAGATTTCAGTCTATTAATATAGTGTATTACATTTGTAGATTTTCAAATATTGAGGGATTCTTGCATCCCTGGGATGAATCCTACTTGGTTATGGTGCATGATCTTGATGATTTGCTGTACTCTATTTGCTAGAATTTTATTGAGGGTTTTTGCATCTATGTTCATGAGTGAGATTGACCTGTAGTTCTCTTTTTTAGTTGTGTCTTTCCCTGGTTTTGGAATCAGTACAATACTTGCCTCCAGGAATAATTTTGGGAGGACTGCTTCCTTTTCAATTTCATTAAAGAGTTTGAGGAGTATAGGGATTATATCTTCTATAAATTTCTTGTAGAATTCAGCTGTGAATCCATCAGGACCTGGACTTATCTTTGTTGGCAGGCTTTTTATTACATTTTGTATTTCATTGGCTGTTATTGGTTTATTGAGAGTTGTTACATCTTCTTGATTCAGCTTTGGTAATTTGTACCTTTCGAGGAATCTGTTGAATTCTTCTGTGTCTTCTATTCTGTGAGCATAAAGATTCTTAAAGTAGTTATTGACAATCTTCTAAATTTCCACTGGGTCTGTGGTGATTACACCCTTTTCATTCCTTATTGCTTGTATTTGAATATTTTCTTTCCTCTTTGAAGAAGTTAGCTAGGGGCTTATTGATTTTATTTATTCTTTCTAAGAAACAGCTTTTTGATTCATTGATTCTTTGAACTGTTTTCTTCATCTCAGTTGAATTAATTTCTGCTCTAATCTTTATGATTTTTTCCCATCTTTGGGCTCTGGCTTTGGTTTGCTTTTCTTTTTTCTAGATGTTTGAGGTACAGCATTAGGGTGTTTATTTGTTCCCGTTCTGTTTTCCTAATGTGAGTTCACAGCTATGAATTTCCCTGGGAGAACTGCTTTCATCACATCCCATAAATTCCAATAAGTTATGGTTGAATTTTCATTGAATTGTAGATATTGTTGAATTTCATGTTTAATTTCATCTGTGACCCATTGATTGCTGAGTAGGGTGTTGTTTAATTTCCATGTATATATGGGGTTTTTCTGGTTTCTTTTGTTGTTTATTTCCAGTTTCATTGCCCTGTGGTCAGATAATATGCATGGGATAGTTTCTTTTTTCTTGCATATACTTAAGCATGACCTATGGCTAGTGTGTGGTCTATTTTAGAAAATGACCCATGTGCAACTGAAAAAAGTGTATATTCAGCTATGGTAGGGTGGAACACTTTGTATATGTCCACCAAGTCCATTTGTTCCAAGCTCTGGTTCAGTTCTGCTACTTCTTTGCTAATTTTTTTGTCTGGTTGACCTATCTTTTTGAGATAAGGGGGTGTTAAAGTCTTCTGTTAAGATTGTGGTTTTGGATATTAGATTTTTCATGTCCATTAAGATTTGTCTTATACAGTTGGGTGCTCCTGTGTTTGGTGCATGATATTTATGAGTGTTACCTCTTCCTCTTGAATTTTTCCCATAACCAATACATAGTGGTCTTCTTTAATTCATTTGCTCCTTCCTGGCTTGACATTGAGACTGTCTGAGAACAGAATTGCTATCCCTACTTTTTTCTGAGGTGCTGGAGCATGTAGTATTGTATTCCATCCTTTGACTTTAAGCCTATGAATGTCTTTTTGAGTTAAGTGTGTTTCTTGTATATAGCATATTGTTCAGTTTTGTTTGGTTTTGTTTCCTAATCTACTGTGCCAGTCTATTTCTCTTAATTGGTGAATTGAGTCCATTTACATTAATGGTTATAATGGAAATGTTTTAACTTATGATTGACATGTTATTTACTTGCTGTTGTGTACTCCTCTTTGTCCTGTGTTTATTTGTTTATTTAATTTTACTTATTTATTTTTATTTTTTTGGCAGAACTGGGGATTGAACTCAGGCCCTTGCACTTGCCAGCGAAGCGTTTATTCCACTGAGCCATCTCACTGGTCTGTCCTGTGTCTAATTGTTTGTCCTATTTAGTGGGTTCCTTCTGTTCTCATTCGTGGAGTTCTGGTCATTGTGGTCCCTCTCTAGAACATCTTTCAGTAGCCTGTGTAAGGATGGTTTGTCATCATGAAATTATTTAGTTGTTTTTTGTCATGGAAGTATTTCACTTCTCCATCAAACTTGAAAGAGAGTTTTGCAGGGTATGGTAGTCTGGGCTGGAATTTGTTTTCATTGAGGACTTGAAGTACTCTGCTCCATGCTCTCCTTGCCTTCATGGTTTGTGAAGAGAAGTCGGCCGTAATTCTGATGGGTTTTCCTTTTAATGTGATCTCCTTGTTTTCTCTAGTTGCTTTCAGTATATTATTCTTGTGTTGGATTTCTGTAATCTTTTTTTTTTTTTCACAGCTGATTTTTTAATCAAGTTGAACTAAATCTCTGCAAACATTTTATAGCCTTGTAACCAGAATCCTATATAAACAGAATAAAGCCAGCATCTAACTATAGATCTATTACATCCTTTAACATCTTACCAACTGAAAGATTGATCTTATGAAGCATTATGCCAAGGAACAGAATTTTTGGCACTGAAAGCAGGGCAAGTGTCCATGGCCTCATGCACACTTAGCTTGCACACTGCAATAAGCCACAACTCCATTCCTAGAATATCAGCTTAATTTGTCTGTCATAAATTCTTAATTTGATAACTCACCTATTACCACACAGACTCAACATTTCCATTGTAAAAATCCAGCACAAATTAGAATTACAGATCTTTATTTGAAAATCTGATCTGCCAGTTCAGCGTTTTCTACAAACTCGTGGAGCAGAAACTTTCACAGGCTTCACAATCTGCTAGGTGCTGCCTTTGTGGGAGCCTTAGCAGCAGCCATTGCAGTCTTTTTAGATGCTTGCTTAGCCTTTTTTGCTTCCTTGGCAGCCCTGATAGCTTGTTCTCTTTGGGCCTTTCCAACTTCTGGTTTCTGATTCTTCTTGGCCATTATGTCAGCAAAAGGTGCACCAGTGGTGGCCCTCTGAAATTTGACTGCTCGTCGTGTTCTTTTCTTTTGAATTTCTTCCGACTGTCCCTTTTTGTGCTTTCTTCTGTAGAGGACAGTTTAGTTTATTTGCCGAGGATTTCTCTTGGAAAGGAATGCAGACTCACATTTTGTATTCAGAAACTGGAACACCTTCCCATCAGTGCTGGTGTAGATCTTGTATCCGCTGAAGCTACACCGCTCAACAGGTGGAAGATGGTGAAAAAATGGGATTTCTGGAATTTTGACTATTATATGTCTTAGTGTGTTTTTAGTTGGGTTGAAGTTATTTGGCATTCTGTATGCTTCAGTTTCCAGAATGTCAGATTGTTTTCCCATATTTGGGAAGTTTTCTGCTATTCTGCCCATATTCTTTTTATATCATTTGTATTGACTCCTTTCTCATTGATGCCTATTAGTCTCACATTGTTCATCTTGGCATTGTCTTGCAGGTGATGGATTATTTTTTCCTGCATTCTAGCTGTTCTTAAGGGATCCTTTCTTATCTTTTCACTGGCTGTACCAGCATCTACAAGATCTGAAACTCTGTCTTCACTTCACTTGTGATTGAGATTTTAAGTTCCTCTATATCTCTTTGACCCTGATTCATGCGATCTATTTCTTTCCTGTATTGCTTATTCAAGGAATCCATCATATTTCTAATCTACTCTATTTTTTTATCAATGTCTTCTTTAGAGGTATCTATTAATTCTTTTACTGCAAAGTTTTTTCTAAATTGGGTTTCCTCCATGTATATCTATATTTGATTCTTTACTTCAGATGCCATAATTTCAGAGATTTCTTTTTTTTTATTTCAGAAATTGTGTCTGCTCTGAGTTCCTCTTTACCTTTCTGCTATTGTTTCTTTGCTTGTGACGCTGTTAATTCATACATTTCAGCTGAACTAATGTCTCTGCACTTGTTCTGGGTGGTCATTGGGTTTGCCCCATGTTTCTGCATTAGATTCTTTACTTCAGATGCTATGTATTCAGAAATTTCTTTTTTTATTTCAGGCGTTAATTCTGGTCTGAGTTCCTCTATACCTTTCTGCTGTTGTTTCTTTGCTTCTGATGCTGTTAATTCATTCATTTCAGCTAAGCTAGTGTCCTCTGCACTTGTCATGGGTGGGCTCAAGGCCTGAGATTGCATTTTGCTCCTTGTCTTTGTCATTTTGTATAGCACTGACCTCTGTGTAGAGCTTTGGTGCAGTTACAATGTTAGCACAATGAGATTTAGGTGCTGATCTATTAAAATTTTTATCCAGTTATGCCTGGCCTGGATCTAGCTGTTGTGTTCAGCTCCTTTTTGCTGCAGCTCTTCTGGCACAACAGTGAGCCTGTGGTGCCCCTCCCCTGGCCCAGGGAGCAAAAAACTCTCCCACACACTCACTGGGCCATGCTGGGCTGGATCAGGGGTCCAGCAGTCGCACTTGCTCGGGGGGCATGGGAGTGGGGGCTCCAGTGAATTGCAAGGGTGCCAGGGTTCAGTAGAGAGTCTTACTCATGTGGGTGCCTGAGTTTTGCTCTGGAGGGCTGTCACCGGCAGTGGCGCATGGAGTTGCCATATTCTCTATATACCTATCACTTCTGGCCCAGCGATATAATTGAAAGGAAATGTTTTCAGTAGGGAGAGGTGAATCCTGTGAATCACTAAAATCAATTTTCACTGATTCTTATCCCTAGATTCTTATCCACCACCCCATACACATATATTTTGTCCACACATAAATCCTAATAAAGCAAGTTTTGATGAACAGACCATACACAGATAATCCCTATAAAATAGCCTACATTTGTTGCCACAAACAAATGTACTTGGCTATCCTTGAACTTTTCAGTGGAAGTAATTGTTTTTCTAATTCTTTTAATTAATCAAACATTGCTGTCTCCTCCCTGACTGTCCCCATTGCCATGTAGTTTGATAGAGTCAGTGTTCACTTGCATTACTGATTAATGAGATTCATTTAAGCCCAGACTCTGTCTGTGATAGCCTGTGAGTTTTTACTCCATCCCCTCAACAACACAAAAAATTAGAAAACTAAGCATCTTAAAACTCATCTAATTCTCAAGCTTTCATCAAGCTTTGATATTCCTGTCACTAATGACAGTGACCTGAGCACAGTGCTGGGGTGACAATCAGATTTTGATGGAGCTAACTGACAAAAATACATTAACTATGATCACAGTAATTCTAGCCCCAAATCCAAGAAGATAAGGGTGATGTTGCTCACAAACTTACCCTGAGTGACAGAAACTGAGCTTGTCTAATAGAAAAAGACTCATTAGTAGTCAATGGCCAAGACTTTAAGTATAACTGCTTCAGTAATGGTTATAGATATTTATTTCAAAATCATTTGGACATCTCTGATTCTTTAAGGTAGTTCCCTTTAAATCTTTTTGAAAGACATATTGTCATTTGCTTCCCTGTGCCAATGTTTTCCATTTCCTCAGGCCAGTCCAGTCATTGATACAAAGACTCATATTTGATGACAGATGGCTCTGTGAGCTTCTGGTAAAGCCATATCTCACTTTTGGAATGTGTGTGATAACTGAGTTCCTCTAGAGCCTTATTTATTATACTATTATTGTGCACAAACTCATTAGATGTAAAACATTCTGCCAGTCAACTTGATCCTACTCTTCCCCAGCTGTCATGCTGGCAGCTCAAAGATGACGACAGTTGATACCAACGGACAGTACCATGGCCATTGCCTGCCTCCACAGATGGAGAGCCGGGTGCTACTCAACCAAGGGAGCATGCTAGAGGACACAGCTAGGGAGCCACTCTGTGGCATCCTGTGGTTTAATCACAATGATAGTTCCCTAAAGGTATTTGTAGGGTTCTGTTGGCTGGGCCTTCCTAGCACTTGCAAGCATGCTCAGGTGGGGCATGAAATCAGCCACAACCCTCAGACAGTACCTCCTGTCCCACAACAACACTATCAATTATGCATGTAGGCTGTATTCTTGCTAAAGACTAGTCTCTGTCCCTTTTCAGATACATCTGCATCCAGTCTCAAGGCACAGAGGGACATTTTTACAATAATTTAAGATGTAGCCATTACTCAGTTTTTCATTCTATAGGAACATCCATTCAGGAGGCCTTGCTATGCTCCAGGACTGTGCTAGGCCAGATCTATGGTGAAATAGATAAGGCATGATCTCTGCCCTCCAAGACTTTTCTGTCTCATAACAAAACTAGCAACAACAGCAAAACCCACCATCACCTCAAGGTGAATTATTTAAGGCAATGTTTCAGCTGCTGTGACAGATAGGCCCCTTGTGCAATTGCTTAGGGAATGTAAAAGTTTGTTTTACAACCATTAAAAGTCCCAGGCTGGCTCATACCCACAATCCCAACACTTGGGAGGCTGATCAGGAGAATTGCCATGAGTTCAAAGTCAGCCTGGGCTACATAGTTTGAGGCTTAGTAGGTAGATCTGTTCTACGCATTCAGAAGCCGAGGTATTTCCCATTTGATTCCTCCATCTCCCCAGGAAATCATCCTGGTTTGTGTAGCGAAGCTGGGGATGCTAGGCACAGGAAAAAGAGGGAAAAGCAAAACTCCTACTTCCTTCCCAGAAGTACCATGGGAATTTACACATTCTTTAGTCAGTACATAGTTCTTTGGCCACACCCAGCCATACAGTAGATTGCAAAACAATCACCAGCTCTACAGCCATGCTTCTTGGAAGAAGGCAAAAGCAAATGTAGGTGGAAATAAATATTGACAGAGGAGCATGTCCAGAGAGGCCAAGCCATTCAATGGGTAAACCTTCAGGTTCAGGAGACTGCCAGTGAGTACATACAATTAGTCCTATGTAAGGTGTGGAACTTGGGCTGAGTCTCAAGGGTCAAGTTCAGCAAGAGGACAGTTAATGATGCCATCATTCTCAGCATAGGGAAGCCAAAGGTAATCAGCATTGCATTTTCCCTGTGACTGGTTTCAATTTTCTCATGCCTAGGGTAGTCATACTGGGCTCCAAAAACATTCTGTCCCTTGGTGACAGTGAACTTCAGCAAGTTTCCTTGGGAAGATATGGAAGAAGAAAGCTTTCCAACATGCACCATGAGAATCAGGACAGTGTTGTAATGCTCCTGAGGAAAACAGCAAATAGGCCAGGATGCCATCTAATGAGAAGGTAACCCAATGAATCAAGACAGATAAGCCTGTGGGTCTATCATATGTATACTAGGGTCTATATTATACCCTAGTATACATATGATACTTAAACCCTTGGGATAATTTTCTGCAATAAGGAAACTTATTTTCCTTTCTTTTCATAGAACAGTTTATCACTACTTTTCAACTGAGGTGCCCTGTTATGGCTGAAGAATGTTGAGACACAGTCACCTCTTAGGTACCCTGTTCCTGATGTGGTTGGTCTCAAAAATTGCCTAGGTGTGGCACACTGCCCATCGGGTGCCCCTTCTTCATGTGATATTAAAGTCCTTTGAAGTTGGCTTTGCACTGTCTCCTGTGGCCTGTTGGCAGTGCCCCTTTTAGATCTAAGGTCTATCAACTAACTCTCATTTTTCAGGGGAAGCCCACTATAGTAAGGAATCAGACTGCTGCAAGAGCATCATACTGCCAGGAAAGCCCAGCCAACCACCCAAAGAAGGCCACTGTGGAGAACCAGTGAAACCCATTTGGTGCCACCCTCTCACACACCAAACACAGGAGATCCCACAGCAAGCTCTGATGAGTGCCTGCCCAAAGTGCAGTGCATGAACAGATAAACAATTACTGATTTAGGCTTCTGTGTTTGGGGCTGGTCTATTATGCAGCAGTAAGTATTCAAAACTGTGTATCCTATTTGGCTAGGTAGACCTGTGTATTAGCAAGGGTTCTCTAGAGTGGGAGATTCCAGTGCCCAAGACACAAGGTGGTACTGATCTGTGGCCTAATAGGAACTGGGTGGCACATGAGGAAGTGAGCAGTGGGAAAGCCACGGAGCTTCATCTGAACTTAAACTATTCCCATTGCTGCCCCACCACCCAAGCTCCACCTCCTGTCAGATCACTGGCAGCCTTAGATTCTCAGAGGAATGGGAACCCTACTGTGAGCTGTGCACTCAAGAGGTCTCAGTTGCACATTCCTTTGAGTCATCCTGAAACTGTCCCCTCACCTTCCACTAAAAAATTGTCTTCCAAGAAACCAGTCCCTAGTGCCAAAAAGGGAAGCCCACTGCTCTAGAGGAGCAGAATCAATCATAATTCCATATACATATATATGGGGATTTTGCTGGATTGACTCAAAAGATCAGAGGTAGTAGAGTCCATAATTGATGTCTGCACACTGGAGAGCCAGAGGATCTCTTTGGCTGAGCAGCAGCCAAAGAACTGGAACCCTTGGAACAAGAAGGAGCAAGGACAAATCCCAGCCCAAGGCTGAAGGCCTAAGAGATCCCTAGTGTCACTTCATGAGTCCACATGAAAGGCTGAAGAGGCTGGAGTCTGATGTCATAGGTGATGGTGGTATCAGCAGACCCACCTGATCAAGCAGGGTAAATCTCTACTCAGGTTGCTAGCCTACCTTCCTGTCACCTCTAAATCCCATCCCCCCTACACACATACACACACACACAATCACAATCACTGTGTTGGCCAGCTTTTCATTACTAGGATACAATACCTGAAAACCAGATGTGGGGCTCATGGTTTCAAGAGAATCCATGGTTTACCAGCTCTAAGGTAGGAAGATCATGGCAGAAAGGAGCAAAGCTGTTTAGCTCCTGGAAGCTGAGCACCAGAGCATAGAAGCAGTGCTAGAGAAGAATAGTGGCAAGAACCAGCTATAGACCTCAAGGTGATGGCCCTAGATACACTCAGGCACACCCAGAGCTGTGATAATCTAATCCCTATAATCCCTAAGAAGCACTCAAACCAACCAAGTAGACAATTAAGATTAAGTGTCACAACTCCTGAGGAGACTTGCTGGGTCCCCTGCCCCTTTCAGTCTCCTTGTTTCTATTCTTTCTTCTTTCCCAATGTCTAAGAGCTCCAACTAGCATCTTCAAAGAATGACATTTCCTGATTACTGGTAAATGTTGTCATCTCCTTTATGCCATCCAATATACAGTCCTTATGCAGATGTCCTTATTTGTACAAAATTTTCTCTTACAGTACTTTTTAACTAAAGAGCCACCCAAACCTCCCTCTGCATTTGTTTTTTATGGACATGGAGGATCACTGAAAGGTTGTGCATTGAAGGTGTTACGGTTTGTGTCTAGTTGTCCCCCTAAAGCCTCATGTAGTCGTGGGGTGGGAACTTCTAGAGTTTGTGATTAACTCAGCATCCACTGGGATTATGTGTGATCCGAGGTTGTGATTATGGGTCTTAATACTGCTGTGATTATGGGTGTACTTTCCCCAGCCTGGGGCAGAGAACCTGAATGTAATATGACAGACAGAGACAGACCTTCTGTAGCCATTGCTCTTTGTTGTTGCTGTTCAGCCGCCATGAACTGCTGCTCTCTGCCATGTGCCCAGCTGAATATAGATGGAAACTTAACTTCTAGTAACTGTGAGCTAAATAAACCTTTTCTTCTTCGTTTTGGGTGTTGAGTATTTGTCCCAGCAATGACAGAAGAGTAACTAAGACAGAAAGAAAGAATTACAGCTGGAAATTGTTCTTGGGTGTTACCAGGCAACACCTTACTCACCTGAATTGGGGATAATGCCTGTTCTACTTGCTTTATGGGTCCCCGGTCTCAGTTACAGCCCTCAATTATGTGTGGTGTACACTGTTCTATTGCAGTCCCCTCTGGGCTACACATGCTTTCACCTAGTTTTATTTGCAGTCACAGATAAACACCTAGTGTAGTTGTGTTTCACACTGGCTTCTTGGTGGTCTTTATCCATGTTCTGCTTGCCTTGGTGGAGCCCTCAGTTCTTTGCATTGTAATTCCAAGCTGTGCATTTCCTTTATGGAACATCTAGCTCCTTCAGCAGACCTTTTCTGAGTAAAGATACTGAGTAAAGATATTCTGGAGGGGGCTACTGAAAGAGTGAGTGACATCAGGTGATGGATAAGTGAAGAGGAAGGTGAACAGGTCTTTCATGTGTAGTATTGAGGAAAAGGAAGTAGCCACTGGGCTTCCAGGCTCTGGCAGTGGACCTGCACCTGGTGTTGACAGTGCCCTCCTCCACTCTCTGGCCCAGGAAACCAGGGAAACAGAGCACTCTGAGGACCGCACAGGCTGTCACTGGGACCGTGGGACTCAGCGGGATGCTTACTTATTTCTTCACAAGGACCCAGTGCTGCTGGAACTGGAAAGGGACTTAGATGGGGGAGAGAGACAGAGAGACAGAGACAGAGAGAGTGCACAGATTGCATGCCCCGTCTTCTGTGTGGCCTCTGGGGAAGATGCTCTGATTAAAACATGAAGGTCACTATTGTTCCTGCTGGGCAAACTCGAGATCCTTGAAGAGCCTCTCAGCCCAGTAGGACTCTCAACCCTGCTCTGGAGTGAGCAGAAAAGAGACTCGGCAGCTCCCCCCTGAAGGCTGATATTAGCCTGAGCTACTCATTAAATAAAGAGCTTTGGGATCTTCTTGGTGCCCACGTGGCCTGGATGAAAACCCCATTCACACCAGCACCAAGCTTTGGAATTTCCTGAGAAGTAGAGTTGAAATCACTCTGATCCTCTGTTTTAAGAAAATGAGGGGCTGGGGAGATGGCTCAGTGGAATAAACGCTTCCCTGGCAATCTCAAGGGCCTGATTCAATCCCTGGTTCCACCAAAAAGAAAGAAAGAAAATGAGAGACAACCATTGACCTGTGAGTCTACAATAGCACTCTGGGTCCCTGCTGTCTTATTCTTTCCAAGGCTCATCCTTCTAACTACCTGTGTTTGTTTGCTGAACGTGACCAACCTCTTTTCTAGAGCAGCAAAAAGCTTTATTCTGATATTTAAAAATATATGTTAATTATTATTGCAGCAAGTTGGGAACCCAGCCATCTTCTCCCATCCTATGGTTATAGGTAAGAGTCTGGGGAGGAGGGCACATTTTTCTGCAGGGTGGGGTGAGGTCGGATCCCTGCAGAGGGACTAAGAGGACAGAGATAGGTCAGAAGAAAGCTCTTGTCCTGTCCCAGTCGCTGCACCCATCCATCAGAATCACCTGGCAGATGATATGTTCCACATAGGAAAGGCAGCACCCCCAAAGATGGCTCTTCAAAGGTAGATCAAAATGACAGGCCCTGAAGATGGATGAGATCTGAAGACATTGCCTGGGGATGTGGGGACTTTCTTTGATCATAAAATTCTCTGCTGGGCATCTTTTCCCACAGGATCTGATCTACAAAACCCTGGCTATGCTCTCACCCGTGAGTCCTTGGCAAGGCCCAGATAGGACTGAGCAGAAGGTACTGTCACTTATCAGTGAGCTCAGCCTGTACCCACACCCTTCTCCTTAGAGACACGTTAGAATCTTCTGAGAGAAGATATGTTAAAACCCAAAGTCCCAGGCTTCACCCCTGAAAGTCAAACCTAAAGGCCTGGGGTATGGGCATGAGAACATACATTTCTCACCAGCTCCCTGAAGATGCTGCCCTTCTGGGGACCTCAGAACTTTCTACTTATTACCTCTGTCTTAGTCATTTCCTTTGTCACTGGGACACCACACGCAATACAGGTTAAGGAACAAGAGGTTTATTTTGGCGCATATTTCAGTCTGTCATCAGCCGGATCCAACAGAGGATGGCAAGGCAGAGGGGCTGGTGGAGGAGAGCTGCTCACCATATGGCAACCAGAAAGCAGGGAGAGAGTAGTGGGGCAGGGAGAGGAACCCTTCCAGAAACCAGGGAATAAACCCCTGTCTCTGGTCACAGAGCTGGGGACCCCACAGGTTGTCAATGGGACCCTGGGACTCAGGGGGACACTTACCTATTTCTTCCTTTTTATTATGAAAAATTTCAAAAAGATACTTAGTCTTATATTTTCTCCCACTATTCACCTGTTCTATTATTGTTTATATTTTAGTACACTTTTTTTTTTTGGTGGTGTCAGGGATCAAACTTAGGACCATGCAAGTGCCAAGCAGGTGCTTATGCTACTGAGCTTTTTCTCTGGCCTTTATTAGTACACATTTACAATACATAGAGTTCACAATCATCTTGGAGAATGGGTGCACATACATGATACAACTTGGTCCTTTTTTCTTTAATACTCTTCTGTTTCCCTCTCACCTCCCTCTTTCCTCTTTTAAGTCCCTCTTCTTGCCTATAATATGTTAAAGCAAATGCAAAACATCACATCACTTCACTGGTGACTATCTAGCACAGTATTTTGTTGCTAACATTCTGCTTTTTAAGTAGCACCACTGTAACTATCTTTGTGGTACTGGTTTGTGTTAAATCCCACTGTAATCTGCAAGCAGACATCCTATGATTTGTAGTCTTTGACATCCCTTGAGATGTCTTTAGGGCTCAGCTAAGGCTGCCCAGGGGACCGTCCCAGATGAGTTTGGGACTGGTGTGCACTGCTGCCTTGGATGAAGCAGTCTCACCATCAGTCCTCGACTCTCACTGACAGTGTTGTCAGTTCAGTTCCCCCCGCACTAAGTTTATGTTTGCTGAGTCTGTCCTTTTTTTTTAGAAAAGTCTTTGTCTTGTATTAGCACACTCTAATTGTGCATATAAATAGGATTCGCTGTGCTCTCTCCATATGCACATGGGATGAGTACCACTCACATCCACCCCGACCCTCCCCAGGTCGTAGAAGTCACTGTCCCAAAAACCTCTTCTGAGAAACCACCATTTAGAATGTGCTACATTACAAATAATTAGAGCATCAAATATAATTAAGTATACAGCTACACTCTCTTAATTCATTGATTAGAGACATCTGCTATAATGTCTGTAAGTAGAATATCATGTATGCACCTTGTACAATAACAAACCATTACAAAAACAATTTGAATGTATTAACTATTGAATCTGTTAATTTGATTTGAAACTGTCTCATTGCTATTCTTCAATTAAAAATAAAAATAAATATAATTGAGAAAAAAATTCACTTTATCTAGACTGTTGGTGCTGAAGGATGGGTTCATTGTAGGTGGAGTGGAGCAGGCCATCAACAAACCAGGCAGGGCCTTTCTGAGGCCTTAAGGCTGTGACCCATGTCCCTGTGTCCTCCCAGAACATAGAGAATCCAGAAAAGCTTCCAGAAATGGCTACTAGTAGTGGTGTCGGAGTGGAAAAAATAAATGAGCCTGGGACTACTGCCTGTAAGAAAAATACATGCTCTACTACTGCCACGAAGAAAATACATACTCCAAAAATGTTGAAGTGTAGCAGAAAATGTACCTCCCAAAATCTGTCAGTTTGTTAGTTGCCCAGCTAATACAGAACCATTCTGCCTCTGTATTTCCTGTTTTCAATATAAACCCTAGACCACCAGAAATTAGGACCTGATATTCTGGGTATGACCCCAATCAGTGGCCATCAGTGTAAATAAATCTACCTCCAAATCAATCTTGGATGTCATTCTAATGTTTCTGCTCTGCATTGCATTTTGTACATTGACCAAGAAGACTGACCATGCTGAGCTCTTTGGTGACTATTTATGGCCCTCACAGATGGAGTGAGGCCCTCTCCAGATCCAAAAAGGAAGTCATGCCTTCTAGATTTCTCAAGTCCCCTAGGTGGTCCAAAGAAGTATTCTTGGCTCCCCACTCAAATGGCTCACATCATACCCCAAAGGAGGATACAGTCTGTCTGTCTGCCTATCTACCTGAGTCCAGTAAGGTGCGAGGGGACACACCAGTTAGTCAATGTGTCAGTCCTGCTCAATTCAAGCAGAAGAGCCTGATCAACTCTGACTAGCTAAGCCCACCCTGAAGAAAAGGAGGATTAGAATGTTTAACCTTTGAATGCCTGCTGAATGAATGTGAGTGAGTTTCATGGGCAGCATAAGCAATAGGCTGCTCCGCCTGTGCACTAAGACCGGGAAATTCTGTTCATTAAGGGCTAACTGGGCCCTCACCTGCAGTTCCATGATGATCGACACATAGCATAACAGAGGCCTTGAATCCTCCCTATCTAAGTCACAGGTAGGTTTCCAAAAGGAACATAGCCAGGCAGAAAATGGTCTCTCTCTGAGGGGCACCCACTCTTTGTCTGTTGCACCATCATTCAGAGGTACACAACATACACACACACACACAGAGGGAGTCAGAAATAGGAACTAGTTAGTTAAAACCCACAGTCCCTGACCACAGGAAAAGGGGCTTCTATAGAGTTAAAAATAAAACCAAACCACTCTCTGCATCTCAAAGAAAAAAGAGGCCCATACTTCCTGAGAATTCTGCCTTGGCACCTTCCTCAGCTGCTACAGTTACTGCCAACACCTATAGCTTCATTCTCCATTCCCAACTCATCTACTTCAGCCAACTGTACCAGTTTTACATCATTGCCTGCATTCAGCCACAGAACAGCCCCCTGCATCCTGGTCAGGTGGTGTGTAACCATCTGACACCCACTCAAGATGACTGTCAGTAATCCCTTTTGAGTTCCATGTTTTGACTGAGAAAAAAATGGACCTGAAAAATGAGTTGCAACCTGCCAGGCCTGAATAAATAGGAAAGAATGAGTTCTACCAAATTGGGCCCTAAGAGCCCATGGCCATTGCAAATGTCAGGAGCAAACCTGTGACTTTCCTGATAGACAATGGAAGAGAGCTCTCTGCCTTCAGACTTTCCCTCTGTCAAAAACTTACCATCACCAGGGCAACTGGACTCTTGCCTCTTACCCCTTCTGCCAGGCACAAACATGGACCCTGGGAGGGCATCACCTTTGCACCAAGCCAGTCAGCCTCCCTCTCCCTTAACCCTATACTTTCAACTTTGTCTGTTCCCTGAGAGAAAGATGATGTCTGCATCAGCCTGACACAGTTAACTATAATCCTGAAGTTCTAAAATCTCTCCACCTAGAGGTACAGAGTAAAGACTTGCCTCTGGGTCTGGACATCAACCATGCTGCCTCGCTGTGACCCCCACTGCTATCAGAAGTCCAGGAAACACAAACATACCAACAGGCATCCAGCCACACACCAGACTGATAGACTGTTAATCACCACGAGCAAGATCTCCATGCTGCTATCAACAAACAAAAGATGTTTTTCTCTGCTTGTGACTTGCTCTCCTAAGACCCTTCAATTGGGAAAATCCTGAAATAAAAAGCCAGCTCACTTGGACTCAATTGTCATAAGAGGATTAAAAATTCTCCCACCTAGGCTTCACACCTGTGTGTTGCATGACATAAAAGCCATCCTACTTGTCAAAATAAGGACATCTGAGAGACTCTCAGCATCAACCCAAGCCAGAAAAGCTTTATCCTATTCTGCCCAAGGATCCTGAGCCTGACCTATCTCCTTCTTATATTCATCAGCCCCAAGTTGCTCAGCCAGCTGCCAGCCCACCACCACCAGTTCTGTCTCCTGCATCACAGCCTCCTGCTAATACTTAATAATGCTGCTATCATTTAGATGGGACCCAAACCTGGTTAAAGTAAAATGTCCCTGCCACTGTGGTTGATCCTGGCACTTAGGTGAACGTAGTCCTTCCCCAAGTGTGACAGAGAGCCATGAAGCATTAGGTCAGTACCTCAATGCTCTCCTGGAAGCCCTCAAAGAGGGAGACATAAAGTCAATGGACATGTCTGAAATTACTGGTTACCCACTGGAGCCCCCACTGAAAAAACTGCCTAAGCAGATCCTGTGAAACTGATGGACAGTTTACCAAGCGGGAATTCCTGTACATGCTTGAGTGCCCTATGCCTCTCTTGGGACATAACCAGCCTTCTTCACAGTAGTGTCCACTGTCCTAGATTTGATATTGACACTGATTGTACCCTGGGAGAAAAAAATAGCACCTATATCAGCTTGAAAGTCATGATCATCATAACCCTGAAAATTTGAGACTCATTTCCAGAAGTATAGACAAGGACTTGTGCCTGGGCCTTGCTATTGATCATGCCCCTTTGGTGATGAAGCCATGGCTAAAGGCAATCCTCACTTGTGTGAATCAGTCCACCTCTCCTGCCTAGGCAGTTCAAGATCTCCAAGCTGCCTGCGCTGCCTTGGTTGCCCTTCCATGTAAGCTGCCTCAGTCTTCTGCTGCCCACAGCCTGCTGGTACACCTGCCTGGACCTAAAAATGCCTTCTTACTCAGTCTTCCAGAGTTCCAAAACTTTGTTTCTCTGCTACAATATCTGGCAGAAACTGGTTCTATGCTCTAACAGCCACTGCCCTTCTGATCAAGAAAGCTGGCAAGCTCACCTTAGGCTGAGACCTAACTGTCCAAGTGCCACATGCTGTAACCAGATGAACTGTTTTGAAAAGATGGACCCCTTGACAGATGCAGAATACACCCTGTTTATAGATGGAAGTAGCTCTTTTAGGAATAAAGTACCAACGGGCTAGATATGCTATAGTCATCTTGCACAAAACTATTTTGTCCAAAACTCTCCTTCAGGGATGATCTGCACAGCAAATTGCTTCCTGTTACTGTTTGGAAACCTGACACCAATGATGCAAATAATCTGGTCCAAAGGCCTAAGTCTCCTCCAGGGATCCTAGTGAACAAAAATGCAGTCTTTCCAGAAGATCAGAGTCAGACCTGCCCCAAGTGCCCCTACCATTTGTTCTAAAAGCTCAAGCTGAAGCACTGGCACCTGTAGCCCTGCTACAGGTCAGTGCAGGCTTCAGCATCTATGTCACCAGGCCTGACCTACCTGCACTGAGAAAAAAGTTTATAGAGTCCTACTGTAAAAAAATCATCCCTAGATGTATCCTACCCTTTATCATTGGCAGTGACAATAAGCCTACACTTATAATTCAAGAACTAGATTAAAAGCTATATGTACCTTGTAACCAGTTAAAAGATGAGCCATAGCTGTAGATACTCCCTGCTCACACATATAGTGCAGGTACATATTGACTATGAGTTTCAGGAATCCAGCCTTAGATTGGCTAAAAAACTTACCTGAATAGCTTCTCTGAGACTCACCCTGCAGAGGCAATGCATGCATGACTAAAGCCTGAGGCCATACCTATCCCCCTTGACTTCTGTGTCTTTTCAGGCTGCTTACACTAGTCCTTGCTTCCTTCCCCCTGATATGTCCCTTAAAACTGTAACAGTCAAACACTTTACCAAAATTCAAGAGCATCCAAGGCACCCTGGACTCTCTCCTAGATCATATTAACTCCCTCACTGCCTTGCCAGGGTAATGTTACAGAACACACAGGCCTAAATTGTAATTGGGCCTTGTCTCAGAAGATCACAGATAGTATGCCCAACAAAGATTTGCCAGGGAGACTAAAAGAGAGAGGAAAGTAGCAGAAAATACTTCCCTCTGCTCAGCCAGGATACTTCAGTTTCTAAATTGGCCAGATAATAGTTTCTGTTATAACTCCTGCTGGTTGCTTCTATCTCTTAGAAATGACTGGACACAGTGATGCATAGCTGAGCACTATGATGCATATTATAAAACCCAATCCCCAGTTGACAAGCCATTCTGCCTCTGTACTTCTTGTTTGCTGAATCCGTATAAGCCATAGGCCATCAGAGATCAGGGCCTGATATTTTGGGAATGATCCCAATTAGTGCCCGTTGACATGAACAAATCTGCCTCCAAATTCTGGGTGTCATTTCAGTGTTCCTACTTGCTGCTGCAGGGTCTTATGGGTTGGGTTTTCTACCAACAAAATTTGAGACAATTTAAGCATCAAGAGAAGTCAAAATGTGTCAGGTGTGGAAGCTGAGGCAGGAAGATCACTGAAAGTTCCAGGCCTGCCTGGTGTACATAGTGAATTCAAGACCCTGTCACTTTGGGCCTGTGGCAGCACAGCACATCATGGTGGAGCACATGGCACATTTTTCACCTTGTGGACACGTTGTCCATCTGGGAAGCATCATGAGAGATACAGAAAGAGGCTGGAGTCCCATGCTCTTCTTCAAGGCCACCTCTGAGTCCAAGGAGACCTCACTTCCTGAAGGTGCCACAGTAGCCTGGGGACCACATCTTCATACAGGGGTTCTGGGTGCATTCAGATCCAAATAACAACAGGTTATCAGTCAGGACAGCTGTATGTGGCCTCTGCTTCCTCACTGAATAGCAAGTAAGTCTTCTGAGGGTAGAGAGAAGAAAAGGGACAGAGGGAAAAGGGAAAAGCAAGAGAGGAAAGGGGAGAGAAGCAGAGAAGGGAGAGAGATGGCCAGGTAGTCTTGTGGGACTTGGTCTTCAGAATCATACTCTGTACACTTGATCAGTAGATTCAAGAGAGCATAGTGATGGGAACAATGTCATGTAATTTTTAGGCATGTTTTAAAGCTACAACAGGTCTACAAAATCATCACACTCACCCACAGAACACTTTAGAACTGAACCTTCTTTTGTCAATTATACATCAATTTTTTTTTTTAAATTGAAAAGCTGCCTCCCCCAGTTGTCTGGCCTTAAATTACAGTTCTCAGCCAACAGTCACTGCTCCCATTCACTGTTTTTCTCCCCTTCACTGTCCATGTAGCTATCTCCCCACATGCCACAGGCAAGGGAGCAGTGCTTCAGGTGAAGTTCTTGGCAGTGCTCCAGAGTCCAGGAGACCCACGCAGCTGAGAGAAGCAGCATCACACCATGCACATATGACCTGGTGGATTCTCCACAGAAAAGCACAAGAGACACTGGGTGATGGAACTGTTGTGTGCCTTGACTTTAGTGGTGAGATTCAATATAGGCATTTGTGAAACTCATTGAACCCTAGGTTAAAATTGATGCACTGAGGCTAGGGATGTAGCTCAGAGGCACAGTGCTTGCCTGGTGAATACAAGGTTCTGAATTTGATAACAAATGAAACTGATGCATTCAAAGATTCCTGGGCAACTTAGTGTGACTCTGTCTCAAAAATTTAAAGGACCTAGTGCTGTAGCTCTAAGGCAAAGTACACCAGATCATCTCTAGTTCCACGTGGAAAAAAAAAAAAAAAAAACCTAATCTGAACCCTGTTCTCCACAAGAGGGAGGAACTAAGTCTTTCCCAGGTGCTTATGATCAAGGCTGGGAGGCAGGTCCAGGAGGTGGGTGATGAATTTGGTGACCTAGAAAGGACATGGTCAAGAAGTGGAAGAGTGAAAGGGAAGGGTGGAAGGAGGTGGGGCAGGGAAGAGAGGAAGGGAACTGACACTGCCATTTCAGTCACTAGTGCTACAAGGTTGGGGGAAGGTCTTACTTATCTCTTTTTCATCAGGTGCTGTGTTTCAAGTCTCACTTCCACCATAAATTCTTGCCTCCTTACCCATATTTTTTTCTTCTTTCCTTTCTTTGAACTTCTATAGCAAGTTCTGCCTAATTTACTTATAGTTATGGTCTTTTCATTTTCCTTCATATACTACTCAAACTGTTTACTGCTATTTACTTCTGAGTGTTCCTGTGCTTTCTCATCCAGAACACAAGCCCTCTGTACTAGTGTCTGATCCTGGGCTCCCCACCATTCTTTACTGTCAAAATGGCCCTAGTCATAGTTGGCCTTGGTTTTGGGTCCTGAAACCAGACTGGGACAACAGTTGGGGTAAGGAAGAGACATCTACCAATCCATAATGATTCTACAGAGGGAATAAGGAGGGAGAACCCCTCAGCAACTCGCTCCACTTCTACTTTAATTGACAGAGCAGTTTCTCTCACAAAGCCAAGACCCTCTTTGGGCAGTATACACTCCGAAGCTAAGTGAAATGGAATTGATATGCTTCCCAGATTATTTCATACCCCAATGAGTTCTTTTTTTCCAATCAGGAATTTCAGCCAGGGCAGTCACATTTGTATTTGAAGCCTGCCAACTCTGACCAGAAATCAGGTCTCAGTGTGAGACACACCTTGACAAGTGGATTAGATGTTCTAGTGAGAGGCAGATAAATGTCACTCATGTCACTATAAATAAAAGTCTGGGCCTGCTTATCAGCTTGTAGGGTTGAGGTCTTACCTTCAACACTTCTCAGAGTGCTTTACACTTTATTATCCTTTAAACGAGGTCTTTTCCGTCCAGCTTCTTCCATTTATACCCCTAGAGGGAATTACAACTGTTCAGCTCTTTGAAACATATGGCTTCTGTCAACTTCCTGTCTTTTCCTTTAGGAGACAATACAACCTATGGTCTAAAACAGAAATCTGCCAGGATTTTCTCAAATGTCATATTAGAGAATGAAGTGTAGTAGGATCCTTTCATAGAGCTGGATCTAGGACATCTTACATGTTTTACAAGCAAGTCATGTTCTAGTAGGCTTTCATTGATCAGGGTTATATTTTAGAGCATAGGATTTGTCATCTAAATCCATGGAATAACAAGTATGGATTTAGACCTGTGGTTTTCATCATATCCTGCTCTCAGAGGATGTTGTTCCACTGTCCTTAGCGATGTGTACACTTTTCTACATACACTGCATCATTTCACAACACATCTACAGAACCATTCCCCAGAGTATCTGAGGGATAAAAGGTCAAGAAAAAAAAAGATGATCATGATTAGAAATATTTAGAGATGGGGCAGCTGCACAGACTGGTGGGTACAGATGGCTCTTAAAGATGCATTTTCCACATTAGTTCCATTTCTGTTCCATTCCTGTGCTTACATTTCTGAACTACACTGTAGAGCTCTACCAGGAGAGGACTGGCTGTAGACACACTGGTTGCACCTTTGTTCACTAATGTCACTGTTACTGGCACCTAGGAATTATGCTTGGTGGTGATATCATATTGTTTAGGCTTAGCAAAGGCCATATAAGATGAAGTCTAGAGATACAAAAGTCCCAAGAATTTGAAAAATTAGCTTTTGATGGGTTCTAGGAATAGAAACTTACAGCTCCCATTTTCAGTTTCACATCTAAAACAAAACTTCTGAAAATATGTGGTCTCAAAACTCAAAATATCATTGAGAAGCCAAAGAGCTTAAGTGGATTGGGCCTATTGATATTTGTTACATTAAAAATCAATCCCAAGAAAAAAATTTTAAAACTAATTGATGGATTCATTTACAATAACAAAATCCTCAAAATAATAAGAAGAAATATATGGTAGCATCAGTAACATTTTCATAAAATAACAATATTTTCCCAAACAAAAAGCTTGGTAGAAGATTGGCATCGTTTCACATTTTGGAACTCCTTCCCATACTGAATGGACAGTCACAGTTCCTTCTGACTCCATCTCCTGTGACACTGCATGTCCCTGAGCCTCTGAAGAATCCTATCTTTGGAAGAGCGGGAGGGAATCTTTTATTGTAAACAACAGCCCAATGTGATAAAATAGATTTGGTCTTACAGATTCCTTGAGAGTGTCTAGGACACACTTTGAGAATCACTGCTCCAAGAATTCAATAAAAGTATTTATTCAGAGTCTACTGTATACCCACCTAATATAAATGAAGGTTACATCCCTTCCTCCAGGAATCTAATGACTCCTTCTACACTACCCCACTGCCAACCCCTCAGTGTCATTCTGTCATCTTGGTGATCCCATTAGGTGACAAGATTGCTACTTTTCCCAAATGCCTTGGCAATTCTTATCAGTGAAATTTTTGGAATTTTGACCAGGATCTGTGGCAGGTGATTTATTGTTTGTCAAACATACAGGGAAGTAAAACTCCTGACCTGACCTGAATGAGTTTGTTTTTTTTAAAACCAAAGAATGAATTTTAGGAACAAATGGAGGTGGAGGGTAAAACTTTATAGGAAAGAAAAGCTTCTGTTGGAGAGGGACAGAGGGGGACCCTAGCGGGTTGCCCAGGAAGCTGTCTCTTTTAGGGACTTTTATAGTGTAAAACCACGTGGGGCTAAGGTAGAGAAGAAGGGGTCTCACTTAGGTGGATGTGGAGTGGGTCAAAACTATGGTCAACCAATGGGATGGCAAGCACCATTGCTCAGGTAAATTTGATTAGGCCCAGGACCAAATGGGGAAGCGAGTCACGGACCAAGCAGACCTAAGTACAAGACAGGATTTTTTTCTTGGGGGTTGGATTATGAGACAGGCTCTCTTCTTGTTGGGGTTGGGCTAGTGACTCACTTGACTCTTTCACCATTTGTCTGGCCTTTAGGTCTGGTTCACAGCAAGAGCATCCGGCCCTCCAATACAAACAATGTTTTTGTCTTCTGTGTTAACTCCTTTGAGAGCCTGGCCCTGTCTGACTGCCTATAATATTTCTAGCTAACTCAGCTGCCTACAACAAAATCAGTATGTAATTCTTGATGTTTCATATTTGGTGGTTAAGATGCTGGCCTTGCTACTGATGGTAGGCTCTTTGAGGGCAATGACTTTTTCTTGTGATGTCCAAGATACACAGCAAAGCCTGGGTCTTAAATGGATATTAGTAGTTTGATTAGCAGCTAACTGAGCATGGCAGAGGCAAATGTATTGTTTTCCTGTTCCTGGGCACCAGGAAAATGATTTCCCAGTCTTTCTGCAAGTGGGCAGGGGCTATAGTATTGGGCTGGGCCAAGCCTATGTGAATAAAAGCACCTCCTATAACTCACCACATCTAGGCCTGGAAACCATCCAGTGCAGCCTTCCTGCTCTGTCTTTTTTTTTTTTTT
>PVKA01001121.1:56827-158261 GCA_004027165.1 Ctenomys sociabilis | reverse complement strand
ATAAAATTATCAAGTTAGACTTTAACACTAATTTGGAAGCTGAAGTGCAGGAGTGACAATGAGAGTGAGGGATGGGGGTGTTGTGTAGATGTCATATATGGAACTGATGTATTGTTTATTTATTTAAAGATTTATTTATTCATTTGGTACAGGGTCTTGCTACACAGCTTGGACTCATGGTGATCCTTCTGTCTCAGCCTTCCCAGTGCTGGGATTACAGGTGTGCGCCACCATGCCTAGTTTCAGTGGCTGGTACAGCATGGCATGGTGCAGGCCCCACAGGACATGCAGTACTGGGAATCAAACCTGGGTCCTTGCGCTAGCTAGGCAGGCGCTTAGACAACCAAGCTATCTCCCTGGCTCCTGTTTATTCTTGAATATCCAAAAACACATACTATAAACTTGACATGACTGGGCTTTAGAAACTGTCCCCTGGGAAACATCAAACATCTTCACTTGGAGAATCTGCCTAAGAGGCAATTCCTTAGTGGGGCCAGAGGACCCGGTAGCAAGTCTAGCCTGTACTACACAATGGATTTACCAGGATGGATAATTCAGTCTTGGCTTTAAAGGAGTTTACAACATGGTAAAGGAGAAGGACAAAATGGGTTTTAGTTATAAGAATATGCACAGTGAGAGAGTACTGGGAATATAGGGAGCTATCTCAAATTAAAATGACCAAAATTGAACTCAGCTTTCTAGAAGTTCTTTTGTGTTTGTCTTAGTGTTAGCCAAAGAATACTCTTTATGCTAGGCACTTAGACTAAACTGTTGTTTGTCTTTATTCCTCTTTGTTGACCTACCAGCCCATCTTCAAGTAAAGGTTTTGCTTAAGTGCCAAGTCTAACCCAAATTTCTTACATCTGCCTCTGTTTCTCCTGCCTTGGATGAGCCCTTAGTCATGTAAACTGTTGCAGACATCAACATTTATTCTTCTGCTTATGGTCTTTCCATTCTAATTGTATGGGGGACTTGGCTAAGGAGTTAATGGCTCAACTGGGGGGCAAAAGCATGCAGGCTCTATGAGAAATGAATGATTAAACAAGAAGTTTAGATTAGTGAAGCAGGTTGTGTCTAGCCATTGTTCTCCCTCTTTACCCAAGAAAAATTGCCTTGTCTTGAGAGAGCTTCTTGCCCATACTGTTTTTTTTTCTTTTTTTTTCTCACTTAACCTGACATTCTGAATAAAAGCCAGAGCATTCTTGGCTTCAAGGGTTCTCCTGAGAGTCTTCCTCAGGTAGGTGTTCTCAGTTGAGTTAGCCCCACTGGCCCTCTCGAACTAAGTCTCATCTCCGAGAGATGGCACAGTTATATGTATATACTGCCAGCTTTCTAACTATCCTTTGGAGCCATGGGTTTCCAACATCCTGACTGGCTGAGACTCTGGGGTCCTATTCCTATTTGAACTAGAAAAAGTTTTGCATTTGTTTGTACAAATCTAAAATTCAACTTTGGTTGTGTTACAGTTTGTGTCTAATTGTTCCCCTAAAGCTTCATGCAGTCATGGGGCAGTTTCTGGAGCTTGTGATTGGTTATTGTGGATGTGGATATTGCATCTGCCTTGGGCCAGGTAATTTGCATTACCTGTAAGGAGGTGTAAGGAGGGGAGAGAGGCCAGCTAGCTGCCTGAGCTGCTGCCACTCCCTTTGCTCTGCTTTTTTGCTGTGTCATGAAAAGTTGCTCTTTGCCTTGTGCCACTCTGCCCTTGGAGCCAGTTGAGTATGGACTGAAACGCACAGTAACTGAGCTAAACCCTTCCTTCATTTTGAGTGTTGGATGTTTGTCCCAGCAACAAGAGAACAGTAGCTGAAACAAGTTTGAAAGCTATTCCCTGGGGCCAGGGAGATGGCTCAGTGGAATAAGCGCTTCCCTGGCAAGTGCAAGGGCCTGAGTTCAATCCCTGGTTCTGCAAAAAAAAAAAGAAAGCTATTCCCATGTTGAAGGAACTAAACCAATTCTTTGCTGTAGTTCTTTACTATCTCCACCTTCCTCAGGCTTTACTTGGAATTTGGAATGCTATCTTCTCTCCTTCCCTACTTCTTACAACTTCAAGTTTGTGCTTGTCTAAATCCTATTCATTTCAAATGCCATTCCTCCCATGAAAATTTTCCTGAAGTTTTAGCCAAAAGAGGTCTGTCTTGCCTTTGAATTATAATGGCCTTTATCTAGCTTCTTACAGCATGTTATCTATTATAGCATATATCACTTATATTCATAGCTTGCTTTGTCTGGAAAAAAATCCTGGAAAAGCCAGACTTTTCCTGAAAAGCCAGGAAAAACAGGATCAAGTTATCTCAGGCTTCCTATCTTCCATAGGGTTTGGCAAGTTGTTAGAACTATTATTTGAATTTGTGGCATATCAGGCCCTTTTAATGCATCCAGAATATAGGGGTCAATAGATGACCTAGTCTCTTCCCAGGAAGCTAAGTCTTCTGAACAGGCTGCATCAGAGAAGACTTCTGATACATTTTGGTTAAACTCCCACAGAAAGTCGTTGAGGTTGCTGTGTAAGCTGAGACCATCGTCATGGCTTATTGAGTCTTATGGAATAAATGAGTCTTTTCAGATAAAAGAAATTTTTCCAGGTAAAAGAAATGATACTTTAAAAAACCAGAAAGAGACTGGTACTGTGTTTCTTGAAGGTGGGAAGGACAAGGATGAAGTGGTAAGGAGGGTGCTGGAGAAGAGACTGGGCCTTCATGCAGCTGTGAGGCCTTGAAGAGTTTTACCCAGGGGAATTAGTGGATCAGAACTGAGAAGAAGAAGATGTCTTTGCATGAAGTCATAAGGTTTATACTCTGATAGTAAGACAGTGGAGGAACCATTGCTAGTGACTTTCACTAGCCAACAAATCAAAAGAGCTTGGTACAGGGGTCATTGAATAGCAGGGAATCAGGCCTAGGAGAATTATTGTTGCACAGAGAGAGACCTAATAGGTTAGGAAGAGGAGCAAATAGAAGGGACTAGGAAAAAAAAATCCTTGTTTTTAAAATTGAAGTCATCCCATCTGACTGTTAAGAATTTTATGGGTTGTGCCCTGTGGACCCTGGTCTTACCCCCAGCTGAGTCTGGAACAAACTGGGCATGGTGGTGTGCACCTGTAATCCCAGCACTTGGGAAGCTAAAAACAGGAAGGTCATCAGGAGTTCGATCTGTGTAGTGAGACCCTGTAGTCCCTGTACTAAAATCCATTTTTTTAAAAAGAATTTTATGTATAATTGGAGCTATGACATCTGTGACCACTTACAATAATTGGATTTTTTTTCCACTTGTGATGTTTTAAAAGCCATTACATTACAGTTGGAATAGGGACAGATTGCAGTGTACAAAGGGAGATGAGAAAGAAGCAATTTCTTTAGAGCTGTGCTTGTTTCAGAAATAGAATGAGAAGAAGGAAAAAATACATGATAGTAACAAAAGATACTAATCAGAATCTTCAGTAGGGATTGTTAGACATAGAAACTTGCAGATTAGCTCCTTAGAAATGCTTACAGATACCATAGGAGATCATATTTCTTTCATTCATTCATTCATTCATCCATCCATCCATCCATTCACTCATTCAGCAGTTGTGTTCTGAATATTCCATCAGTCTTTCTCCTCCTCCCTTGTGCTTCAGTTGCTTTTAGAGCTAGAGTAATCCCTTAAAGCTGAGAATTTGTATAGTGGTAACAAGACATGAGCTCAGCCCAGCTAATAGTAAATCATGATTATTTCTTTTTTTGATGGGGAGTAAAGTTTGTTTCTTTCTTTCCATGGGAATGTTATAGGGCTGTTGGCTGTTAATGCTATTTCAAGAACCTTTGCTTAAAAATATGTTTTTTCTAATGGTCACAACAGGTAGAGTGGAGCCCCCATCTAGTAGAGGTCCCGCCTCAAACTCTGTTTGATTACACAGTCACCGATTTAGCTGGTGGTCCCAAACCACATTCTACTTATGACGCTCTCTACCACAAGACCATCCTGAGGGTGAGCAAGTTTCCTGCTCTGGGAAGCCCATTGTGAAGTGTTAGAGGTTCTCCAGGGGCTGAGTTCAGCAGGCTTTCAGGTGTTTCATCTTCTCCTGCTTTCTTCCCCACTTTAGGGGGGCATGTTTGCTGGGCAGCTGACCAAGGTGGGCATGGAGCAGATGTTTGCCTTGGGAGAGAGACTGAGGAAGAAATATGTGGACACCATCCCCTTTCTTTCACCATCCTTCAAACCCCAGGAAGTCTTGTAAGTCACCAGAAGAGATGTTGCACCTGACTTAAGGTCTTGAGCGAGAGGAGATATATACTGATTCCCATGGTAGTGTCCAGTGATTTGCATGATACTTTGCTACTCTTATGTCACAGATTCCCATGAACAGGTGGTCACTGAGGTCACATTCATTGGCCTTTGAGTCCCACCATCCCAAAAGGAGTAAAGTACTCTTCTTAGTTCCATCACAGTCTTTATTTAGCCTTGAAAGATTCCTAGCTGTTTAGTGGGTAAGGTAGAGTTTATGTAATTCAATTTTCCTTTTATGAGTATCTGTGCCTTTTTCAATCTTTTTTCTAGTATTCGTTCCACTAACATATTTCGGAATCTGGAGTCTACTCGTTGTTTGCTGGCTGGGCTTTTTCAGCGTGATAAAGAAGGTTTGTATCTGAAGTCTAAAGGTCAGCTCCTATCCCCGAGCAGCTCTTTGTGCTCACTTCCAAAACCTCTCTCATCCTTAGGGCCTGTTCCTTTGACCTCTCTTCTACACATTAACTCTTGGGTCTACCTATTCCAGAGGCTCTTTCCCATTCTAGCCTTATGCTGCCCTAGCCACCTGACCTGATGTGCCCCTGACTTCTGACTTCTCTGGCTTCTGCACAAGTATCAAAAAGCAGCCCTATCAGATATTATGAACAGTAGTGAAGCACTGCTGAGAAGAAAGGATGGCAGGAGGGACCCTTAGCTGGGACCTAGGATTGTTGTTCCTGTTCTGATATTGATTATAGTTCATAACATGATCCAAGTGGTATTAATAATATTCTGATCAGCTATTCCTAGGTGAAGAAATGTATCAAGTTTGGGTTTTGATATTTTCAACCAGTGAGTGATTGCGTTTAGTGACTCCTGAATTTTCACCACGAGTGACTGCATTTCTTATTTCCTATGTTGGCCACCAAATGAGCCTGTATTTTGTCATTTGTAATTAATTCAAATTCATATTTAATTACTGGTCTGGATTTCAGATCATTCTGACCTCACCACTACTGAAGTACTGAATGGTACCATTAACTAATAAGACAAAGGTTCTTATTTTGTGTAGCTGCTTTTATCAGTATCTCAAATAGAAACAAAATTTCCACCAAACTTTTAAAAATATGTAAGACAGTGGAACCATCCAGGCCAGAGGAGGCTGGCCTTGACCCCAGCTAGATTGGGTGCTGCTGAGAACCCTTCCTGGTCCTCATCGTGGCCCAAGAAGTTCATATTTGTAAGCCCATGAAAAAGTTATTAGAATTTTAGCAAGATCATTCCAATCTCCCCATGATGAGAGTAAACATACTAAGGCATGATTATAGTTATGGGGAATCAAGGGGTCCTAAGAAAGTTACAGTGACAGCTTGCTGTAGCAAAGGCCTTGACCCGGAACCAAGCCCAGGTTTTATTAATTCATGAAGAAAGGAATGGGTTGAGGATGAGTGACTGTGAATGATGGCAAGTAGGTGAGTGCTGTGAGCTGGGCTAGGTAGGAGGCCTAAAATCATCTCTGTGATATGCTGAGAGAAGGATATGTGAAAGAGTAATCTGCATAGCACAATTGACATAGTGTCTAATGTTTTGGATGCTCTGTTGTGTATCCTTTCATGCTTTGTGAAGCCATAGCCTGTTATCTCAAGGCTGTTTCCAGCCTATAGTGTAGAGCACTGACTGTTCAGCTGGTCTTGTCTTAGGTGGGACAGGTGGGAATAAACAGGTTCCTGGAAAACATCCCTGCCATCTTTGTTTTAAAAACTATACATCAGCACCTTGGTTGGACCCATAATGCATTGCTTAATGCTAATTGAAGAGATAAGTAAAAGTCCTAGCCAGCCCTGTACATATCAGTACTTGGAAATAGGGTTAGGTTCAGCCAAAATGGAGACAATTTCTCTTCCTTCAAGTACTGCCACAGGAGGCTCTCCACAAATTCTGGCTGAAGTTGGCTGCTAAACACAGTGTACTTCTAGCGAACATAAAGCAAGGTGGACTGGCCCTTCCTTTTTGGAAGCTCTTGAATTTGAGAATAATCTATAGTGTCTGATCTTCTGGATGTTCCTAACTTGCTCAGCTTCAAAAGGGAAATGCCCTCTTCCAGAAACACCAAGTGCGGCTGAGGGAGAAAAAAATGGGTACCCCTTTATGTATCCACAGGTTGTAAACCAATTAATTATTAGGCCTTAAATTTACAACTGCAAAATTACTTTGATACTGTGATGCCTTAGTTCACAAAGTCAATTCTCATGATTTCTGGCCATAAAATTGAACAGAGTGAGAAGTTACAAATTTCCACTTAAGATCAACAATGAACCTAACTATTGAATTTGATCTGGTTCTCATCCAATTTTGTTTGTGACCAGAACTGTGGGAAGAATGTAGCTGGTGAACTGATGTACCACTGCAAATTATTCTCCCAAACAGGCAAACCGTTAGATTCTAAATGTAAATTTCTTAAAATAGTATTGGGTCCATACTGTATCCTTTCCATGTTAGAATCATAACTATGGGATTTAGATTGAGCTAAGTAGTGTGTGTTTTAGACTTGGTGAATTCCAACTCACTGCTGATAGGAGCTGTTTCTTTGCTATGCAGCCTGACTGTGTGGAAAGAACCTGCCACAGACACAGAGCAGAGCATGGGCAGATGTAGGATACCTTCTTTGGTCACTAACAGGAAGGACCAAGAGTAGCTCCTATTTCCACCAGTAAAGGAAATGGTATCCTAGCTTCTGGTGTGGCTGCCAGAGTAGCAGTGCCCTGTCCAGGACCCAGAGGTATTTGGACTCTGGCCTTTCCCAATATCATGGGTCCTGGATGGGCCAAAGTCTGGCCTTTCCCAATATCATGGGTCCTGGATGGGCCAAAGAAGTTCAGAAAAAAACCACCATGAATGGAAGTGGCGCAATTCTGGATGCTGCTTTAGGAGTAAAATTCTAGAGAAGTGCTTGAGAGCCCATGTATAAACTATAGAAAATCAGACTGTGGGGAAAGCTGGCAACAGTGAGTCTGCCCTGCTTGGTCAATTGTTTATTCAACATTCATTTTAGTGTCTGCTGTGTTTTATTTGCCATAAACTATGGTTGCAGTATTCTGACACCAGTAGCAGACTCCACATGCAGTATTGGTGGTTTATACTGTTATAATAGAGGTGTAAATCATTGTTATTATTCTAAAAGGATTGTGTATGTATCAAAGACTGTTTTAAGAAGTTTACAGTTGTTTAATTCTTGTGATGACACTGTGAGGTAGGTGCTGTTGTCTCCTTTCAAAGATCAGAAGACTAAGGGGTGCAGATAAAGCTCAGCGGCATAAGCACCTGCCTGGCAAGCACAAGGTCTTGAGTGCAATCCCTGATACCACTTAAAAATTATATATATATATATTTTTTTTCTTTCTCTCTCTCTATATATATATGTATATATATATATACACATACAGGATGGACAAGGGCAACATCTATAAGAAGCATGAAACATGACTGTAGTCTAATCCTTGGTTTCTAACAGTTTATCTAGAAGGCTGGCTTTTATTTTGGGCAAGAAAAAAAAATATATATACATATATATGTAAATATATAAAATATGTGTATATATTCCAAATCACTGTGCTATATATATAGATAGAGAGAGAGGGGAGAACCTAAGTGACTCGCCCAAGCACACAAAATTGGTACGTTATGTAGGTGGGCTTCAGACTCTTGACATTCTGGATTCAGAATCCGTGCTCTTTACCTTTATGCGTGGCTACTTCTGTGAGGACATGTATATCTGAAGAAGGGCCAATTGTTTGCTTTCTTCTTTTCACATCTGCAGAATCCCTAATTCTTCATTTGGGGGATGTGAGGGTACTGGAATCCATAGTGTAGTTTGCTTGCATGACCTGTCCACCTTTCTTTCTGTGGTTCCTATAACCCCTCTGAAGAGCCTGTGCTTTACTCTTCTGATCTTTGTGTATTGCAGATCTCATCTTTTCTTGTTTTATGTACTGGTGAAGGAGGTTCCACTGCTTTAGAGTAGTTGAAAATCACTGATGTAATCCTGTCTTTTGATTAACAGATGAACCTTTAAGGAGGCAAGTGACTTCCCAAAGCAGCTTGCTTGTTATAGATTCAAGTCTTAACATCAGTGACTTTTAGCCTAATTTTCTTCTGTTCAAACCAACTGATATTCTCATAAGTTACTATAGCTACTTTTAGGGTCTTGGTGCTCTTACTATCAGTAATTTTCTTGGCAATAAATTGCTTTTTGGGGACTTAGATTGACCTAAATACTGTGTAGATGGGACACTAAATTACTGCTGATGGGAGCTGTTTCTGTTGCTGTGAGGCCTGACCTGTGTGGAAAGAACCTGCCACAGGCACAGCACAGCCTGGGCATATGTTAGGACACATTCTTTCATCACTGACAGGAGGGACAAGGGCAGCATCTGTAAGAAACATGACTATAGTCTAATCCTTGGTTTCTAGCAGTTTATCTAGAAGGCTGGCTTTTAGTTTGGGCAAACTTGGAGTCTGAGAGTATGTGTGACCCTTTTTCAGTTTGTCGTTTGATGAGTCACCATATTGACCTTGGGGGGTCCTTTGGGAAGCAAAAGAAAAAAAAACTGATTCTGATCAAGTTGGGGACAGCCTATGTACAAGAACACCCAAGTGCTGGTAGTGCTTCAAGGTGGGCTGTTTTGGAATGGAGAGAGAAATGCCAGTCTGATCTTGGTTTCCACGTGCTCCAGTCCATTTGTGGTTCCAGAAAGCACACGTTACACAGAATGAGGCTAGTACTAGCTTTTCCCAGTGCTTGGGCTCTAAGACAGCTCATGGTAGCAGAGCCAGCACATGTTAAAGAAATTCATTGTCCTAGGGTGTGACCTTGTTATGTGCCTCTTAATGCCTTTCTGTCTGTAAACAAAGAGTAGTAGTACAGAGTGAGGGTCCTGGGAAGAAAAAGCTGAAGCCCCTTTCTGCCTGCACATCCTTCCTTCTAGGGTCGATCATCATCCACACTGATGACCCAAGCTCTGAAGTCTTGTACCCCAACTACCAGAACTGCTGGGGCTTGAGGCAGAGAACCAGGTAACTGGCCCAAGACTCTTTCTCACCAGGGAAACAGCCTTTTCCCACCACTGCAGGCAGACTGTCTGCATGGGGGCCTTACCCACTGGTGGTTAGGAGAGTGGAGCCAATTACGCTCAGGTCTGACTTCAGCTGTTGGGGGTACAGGAGCTCCTGCTCACAGTGGTGGGTTCCAATTGAACATACAGGAAGTCTGGGTAACGCCACTCTGATTGGAGAGATAACCGCATAGTTCGTGCATGGGCCTTTGCTTTACAAAGCATTATCCTGGCAAGTAGTCTCTGGAATGGGGCAGAAGAGAAAACTGACAGGTAAAATAAAAAATGATTGAGCCGGTCACCCACAGAAACCCAAGTGTGCAAGCATCAGAAGACACTGCATTTCCTTTGCTTACCAACATGCTGCTGTGCAGGTGGATTGGTGTGGGCTAAGGACACTTTTTGGTCCACAGGCATTTCTCGGCTAGCTAAGACTATATGATATATGTTTTACTATAAATGTTCCATTTTCTTTAAGAGAAAATGTTTTAAAAATAGATCTGGGCTATGCATAATTTCTGGTATAATAGATAGATACCTTAGAGTAGGATTCAGAAAATCTAGCCTTTTATGCTAATCCTGATTCTTGTCTTTACAAATCATTTAATATTTTGAGCCTCACTTCACTCATCTTTAAATTGGGAATAATACAGCTAATGAGACTGGGCTGCTAAAGTTAAATGAGAATTTAGTGCCAGCAGCTGCTCACCATACTGTATAATGGATTGCTCTTATATTTTTGACAGGGGCCGAAAGGAAGCTGCTGCTTTGCAGCCAGGAATCTCAGATGATTTGAAGAAGGTGAAAGAAGGCATGGGTGCTGACAGTAGTGATGACGTGGACTTCCTCAATCTCTTTGACAACATGGCTGCTGAGCAGGTTAGATGCTGTTTTCCCTAGCTTGGGGACTGTGAGTGGGCCCTGGGTGAGCTGGCGCCTCGCTGAGAACTGGGAGCTGTGGTAGGACTTGCAGATGGACTGGGTGTGGGATGGAGGGACATAGAGCAGTCAAGGAGGGGCCGGCACAGTGAGGGAGGACTCCTCATTGAGGAAGACAGACGTTGAACTCCAGCTTCTTGAATCATGAGGCTTTGAATACCGACAATGAGTGTTTTTCATAGGGTGTTGGTGGTCTGAGGGGCACAGTGGATATATAGCAAGAATTATGATAGGGAAAGAATAGTAAATCTTTACATATAAAATTTATATTTGGCATCTTTTAGGTTCTAAACATTTTGGAATTCCTCTTGTACCCGTTTTTGGAGAGGCAATATGCATATTAGCAGATTTTAAAATTTTGAGATATCTATAAAAATCTGATTAATCTTATAATTATTTTCCTCAGAGTAATTTAGCCATAGTTTTTTTTTTTTCTTATGTAACCAGTATATAAAATACACAGGGAGGACAGGTGTGGTGGCACACACCTATGATCCCAGCACTCAGGAGGCTGAGGCAGGAAGGTTGCCATGAATGAATTCAAGGCCAACCCAGGCTACATAGTGAACTCAAGGCCAGCCTGAACTATATAGCAAGACCTTGTCTCAAGAAAAAAGAATTACACAATGAGAAGTACATACTAGATTCAAAAGCTAGATACCAGAAGGCAATTTAAGATCCTCTTTTCTGATGAATATGTATAAATAGGTTTAAGTTAAAAGGCAAGAGTTCCCATGAGGTGTTTATGTGAATACTTTTAAAAGTTCATTTTAGGGAAAATGAAAGTCAAGTGGAGATACATGAATTTTTTTGCCTTGTATTTTACCTATTTTTTTAAAATTGAAAAATACAGTTTTGGGGGCTGGGGAGAAAAGTCAGTGGATGGGCACCTACCTAGCAAGTGTAGGGTCCTGAGTTCAATCCCTGGTACCAGAAAAAAAAAAATACGATTCTGTGAATGGGTGTGATTCAGTGGTAGACCACTTGCCCAGCATGTAAGAGGACCTGGATTCAATTTCAGCATAGGAAAGAAAATTAAATTAAATTTTGAAGTGGATTAGAGCATCTGAAAGGGCAGAAATGTAACTTTTTAAATTCTGGGCCTTCAGAAATTAAGGAACATGTAGCTTCAGAAGGGCGCTGGGGACACAGTCTTGCACTGTGTGGGCCCTCCCAGGAGGATACAGGCCCCAGCAGGCTCCATGGAAGCTGCTCAGCTGCCTTCTGTCTAAAACTGCCTGTGGTCCTTTCAGGTGCACAATCTCCCGAGCTGCCCCTTGCTGAAGAGATTTGCCCAGATGATTGAACAGAGAGCTGTGGACACAGCCATGTACATCCTGCAACAGGAAGACAGGTGAAGGACCTTTTACCTGGTGGCACAACATTATACCTGGTCAGCTCTCCAAGTGTATGGGAACAAAGAGTTCATCAAGTTCCGTCACACGTGCCACCTGGCATCACTGCGAAGAGACCAAAATGGCCCTGTGCTGCAAGCCCCAGGCCCTGTATTTATGAGTTAGGACTGGTGACCAAGAGCTTTCATTTCCTGTTGCACAGAATGAAGAGCCACCACCTTGCTGAGTGTCTTTTAATCACTTGCTTTTGGCTTTTGCTTTCAAGTTCAAAGGATTCTGGGAGAAGAGCTGTGGGAGGAATACTTATTTCTAACTTTATTCATCATTTTATAATTTATGAATGAGTTTCACATTCTCACTGTGCAGTAAGTGAAATTATCCTTGGCCTTGTAGATAAAGAAAGTGGGGGCGTAGAGAGACTGCCTTGCCTGCGCTCGGCTAGCAGCTGGTAGTGTCAGTTTCAGTCCAGATCCCCGGACAGCAGTGGTGTGTTTGCTTAGTCTTCCTGGTACCTAAGGCTCTGTTTCTAAAAGGCCTGTTTCCTAACAAAATAGAAGGTTTTCCTGTTACCAAATTTCAGAAGTTCCTTTTTCTGACCAGTACGTTCATTCAACCTGTACTCACAATAGGTAAGTAGGTAGAGGAGATGAGGAAAAGAAGAATAGCTCTAGAAGAGACTGGATATAAGTGTTGAAGTATAGCTCCCACTTCAAGAACTTGTGCCATGCATTAGAATGAGAGCCCCTGCTTGCCTTGACGCACTTAGTGTGTCCCTTTGGGCGCTAGCCTTGGGTGTCCAGGAGCTTACAGTCAAGTCCCTCAGCTTGCTAGCACTCCCTGGGAGTTGCCAGCTTCCCTGTAATACAGACCCCAACTGGCACTTCCTGTCCTCCCTCTCACCAATTCTCACGTACAGACACTCAATAAGAATTTAAGCTTTGCAGGTCATGTCATCTCTGTTGGAACTACTCATCTCTGTCCTTGTAACATGAAGCAGCTCTAAGCCTGCCAATAAATGGGCATGGATGTGTTCTAATACAAATGAACATGGAAAAACAGGCAGGCAGGTCAGATTTGGCCATGCCATACTTTGCTTTCCCTTCTGATCCATTGTCTTTTTGTTCCACTTAGCCTACTGTCATGAAATAGGTATTTTTTTCAAAGATAAATGGTTATATAGTCACAGCCCAACTTGGCTTGGGCTTCATATATTCTTCTGAAAGGCATGCCACATGCAGTGTTGGTTATTTATGGATGGCAGTTTACCCAGTTACCATGTGTAAAGATTAGGTGAAACTCATCACAGTAAACTTGTTCCCTTTAGATAAGAGTTCTAGGAGAGGTGTTTTGGAGCTTTTTCTCTCTACTAAAATTGAGAGGCACCCATAAAACCTCCTTTTGCCAGTTGCCAGCCCCCATTTTCCTGTTCTGTTCACTTCTTTGAGAGGACATGCTTTTAGTATAGTAGTTGTCTTGTTATTGTGAAGTGACAAGCCTGAGAATATAAATGGTAGAGCCATAGAACCAATCCTGGGACACTGTTGCTGAACTTACTAAGTCCAGTAAATAAGACAAGAAATATCTTTATGATCTAAACCTCAAAAGCAGATTGCTGGCACATAGGAAATGTAATCTAGGATGTTACTCCTACTTGCTCTTCTGGAATCTCTGAAAGTCATTACACTCATCCTTCCCATCTTTGTCCTTTCTTCCTCAAGGCTCAGTTCTTTATAATTTGTCCCAGTTACCATTCACTTATTCCCTCAGACCCTTTCATTTTAGCTACGTTCATAGCAGATCTGCATCCTGGAGTTTTTGTAGTTAGAGATCTTTTTCCACGGGATAGCCCTCAAATTGATTTTTCTCCTTGCCCTTGGCTGTCCCTTCTCCATTGCTTGTCTTTTTCTCTGCTCCATCTGACTTTCCTCTTCAAGTCCTATAAAGCAGAACCAGCCTACACTGATTGAGTGATTAGCACCTATTGGATTCTTAAAGGCTGTTTGCTTTCTCACAGGGAAGGTCTGCAAATGGCAGTCGGCTCCTTCCTATACATCCTGGAGAACAACCTCCTGAAGGCTGCAGAACCTACCCCTCCACCCAGCAAGACCAGGTACCTGGCACAACAATGCTGTAAATGACAGCACTGGGGGCCTCGGACTGCAGAGGGAAGCCTCGTGGAGGGGTGGGGGCAGGCTGTCAGTGAGTTGAGTAGACATTTAAGAGAGTACAAGTCCCAAAGAGATTTACATCCTTTTCACTTTTGTTTTTGTTGCTGCTCTTGTGCTGTGTTTTGAAAATCTTATTTTAGCCAAAAAGAACCCTAAACTTAAACATCTTTACTTAGTATACTGAGAGTATATCTATTTCCCCCTATCATTGGAACACCCACAATAAAGGAGATGAATTATTTGGCTTCCAACTAAAAGGGAATTTAGTGTATTCTACCAAGGCAGAAAAATCATTGCAGGAAGGTGGGTGTGGCAGAGTGGAGATTCGCTTGGTTTGTGGCAGCAAAGAAGCTGAGCAGGAGAGCAGTGCCAAAGAGGAAAGCGCCAGGGATCGGATGTGGGCCCAAAGGCCACACCTCTGTGGTGCACCCCAGACACTCAAAAGTGTATTTTGCCAATCTTATGGGAAGATGTCAAAGCTAATCAAGTTGGCATCCAGTGTAATTATAGTGTATCCATAAAACATTTTTTTCAAATGTTGGAACTGACTCAAGCTTTCATTGCCACTTTAGCAGATGGTGGGGAAATACTAGGGGTTGAACTCAGAGTCTTTTGCCCTGAGCTACATCTCCAGCTCTTCATTTTTGAGACATGGTCTCAACATTGTGGCTTCATTGCCTGGGATGGACTCATTACCACTTTTGTGTAACATGGATTTGAAATGTTGCTAAGTACAGTGTGGTCTTTAAAAAGCTTCACTATCACCCAATTCCCATGTCGCCATTCAACCTACTGAAGCAGTTTCCCCAGATTTCTAGAGTCTGTCTATATTCTAGATTACAGAAGCACTGCTGTGGGCTTTGTTCTTGGGAGAGAGAGGTCACTCATAGCTTGAAACTCATGAATATGGGACACTGAGTTGAAACAGAAACATTCAGGAACTTTGGGCCAAGATTTATAATGGATGCCCTTCTCTCATTTATAGTACCCCCAGTGGTACTATGTTTCTTGCTATCTTTGGCCGCCTCACTTCTCTTTACCTCTAAAGAATGCTACAGAACTAGTCTTTTAGGCTAAAGTCGGTAAATAAGAGCATTGCTCCTTCTCTGGACATGATAGATACTGGCATCAGATAAGAATTAAAATGGCACCTTTATTTCTGAGAACAAAATTTTGAGAAAGTGTTGAGGACCAGACGGGTTTTGTCATATTACTTTGAAATGAAATTAATTCTCCAAAACTGCAGGCTTTCAGAGCCTACTGCGCTGAACTCATCACCTGACCCAGAGTGGGGGAAGCATGTGTCACAGCATAGTGGGAACCAAAGAAAGGAGGGACAGGGCTGAAGCCACACATTGCCTCCAGAAAACTCCCTAGGCAGAATGAGTTGGAGGAAAGGACACTTGCTGCGGTGGGACCTTTCCTCGGGAACATGAAGCATAGGGCTAAAAGTTCTCCCTATTGTTTCAATGGAGTTTCATAGCAGGCTCCATTGATTTCTAAGGTCAGTTGTGGTATTTACTCAAAGGACACAGGCAATATTTTGGCCTCTAGAGACCTGAGTAAAGTATTGAGGAAAACTGTTTGCTTCCTGCAGAAAGATGTACCTCTATGCAGCTCATGACACGACCCTTATACCTCTCCTAATGACTCTGGGGACTTTTGATCATAAATGGCCTCCATTTGCTGCTGACCTGACCATAGAACTCTACCAACACAAGGAGTCTAAGGAGTGGTTTGTGCAGCTCTATTACCATGGAGAGGTAAGACCTCTGAGTAGGGCAAGGGTGGTAACTAAGCTCCCTCCTGATACTTCCCACCTGGCTTAGTTTCCTTCCATGGGCCCACTGGAGTTTTCATTGGTAACATCAGGTCTTTAAGTCCTATAAGGTGACCCAGAGCTAAGGCCTAGAACTAGAGCAAAATTTGCCAAGCAGTAGAAAGGTGGTACTTGGGCCTTCTCAGGTCTGTTGCAGACCCCTAGAGGCAGGCTCACCACCTTCCTGTTCTTCTCTTGAGTATTTTTGCCAAGATGTAACATCTTGACTCTGCAATCTGTTTTGGAAATTACAAATGATGTCTTTGGGAGGTGATGTGTGTTGTCAGCACCCTCGATGTCATAACTGCATTGTCATTATTAGTGTTGGGGGAGGAGACCAGCGTGTTCTCCAGCGATGAAACCTTTAGGTTTCCAAGCTCAAGCTGTATCTTCATTGTGTCCTCCCAAGTCAGTTCAACAAACATGTCTTCAGTGTCCTTTATAGGCAGGTTGTGTGCTTTTTTATTCTGAAAATGGGCCATGTAGCAGGACCTTCCTGGCTGTTGCATGTGTACACACACGCTGCTCGAGTCAGGGCCTCTCGGCCTTCTGGGCTCAGTGGAAGATAGAAGAAGGATGGGAGCCTCGGTGGACCTGCTAAATTATGTCTCTCTTGCAGGAGCAGCTGCCAAGAGGTTGCCCGGACAAGCTTTGTCCACTGGACAAATTTTTAAACACCTTATCACTCTATTCCTTGAGCCCTGAGAAATACCGCATGCTCTGCTCCCAGGCACAGGAACTGGAACTGAGAGATGAAAAGTGACTGATGCACACAAATGACTTGATTTTTAAATATAAACTTTGCTACCATGCCTTCAGCTTTGTATGTTTGGGGACAGGGCAGGAGTCTGTATGGTAAGGATATTTCCTTGCTATAAATATTGTAAATTCTGTTTCTGGAAAAAAAATATACAGTGTTGAAACCAAGTTTTATCTGTTTTGTAGCCTGATTTCTAAGGACAGAATACATGTGTGTGACTCAGGCTGGGGGTGTTAGCACTTCAGGTCTTTTCTTCTTTCTTAATATTTACTGAGCCCCTTACTAACTACTGGTTATTACAAAGGTGGAAAAGTGCTGCCTTCAAGTTATTTCAGTCCAGTGAGAGAGGCAGGAACCTGCAATTACAATATAGTACAGTTTAAAAAAAAACTATATAGTACAGTTTACACTGTAAGATACACAGAGGGTTATTTGGAAGATAGAAGAAATCTGGTTCTACGTGGCTAGTACTGTAGAAGGCAGCTCTCAGCAAGTTCTGAGACAGCTTTCTGGGGAAGTTCTATCTTAATCTGAGCAAAGAAAGGTGAGTAGGAGTTAACTAGTGAGCGAGGAAGAGAGAGCATTGTGTGTAGGTAAAGGACCTTGAGGTTCAGGGACACTGCTGGGTGGTAAGAGCTCTACCTTTAACTGCCCCCCAGGGGTGCTTCATGAGCCCCTATTTCCCTGTGAACATTCTTATTTTTACCCAGAAGCTATTTCAGACCTTGTCTGATTTCAAACCAACAGTCCCTTTACCTCTCACAATAGCAATCACAAAAGCCTGTCTACTTCCTATCATCTTTATGTAGGAAGATGATAAGAACTGCCAGGGGAAGAAGCTCAGATTTCTTGGGCTCACATTTCTCCTGTGAGCTCCAGACAGTTGTCATGTCTATTTGGATGTTCCATTTTCCATATTAAAATCACGCTCTTGGGCTGGCAAGATAGCTCAGCGGTCTAGAGCGCCTCCCAGGGACCGCGGTTCGAGCCCCAGCACCACATGCCATGCCAGCCCCTCCCCGCAGGGCCGGCTGAGCTCACACCCCACCCCCGCGAAAAAAGAATCCGTGATGTGTAGCAAGACACTGTAATAAATAAAGGAATTTAAAAAAAAATAATAATAAAAAAAAAATAAAATCACGCTCTTCTGCTTCTCCCACAGTCAAGCTTCCCTACCTGAAGAGAAGACATTTCCGTCATCAACTGAGTTGCATTTTAAACCTGGATTTTTTATTTCCTTTGTCTCATATTTTCTTGTATCTGATAAGTTAAATTCTATAAATGCCTACATTCAAGTTTGTTTTTTCAATGTTAGATCTCTCCATCATCAGTCTTTAATTACTCCTCCCCTCTGCCCTTGCACACACTGCTGATTGGTACATTTATGTCACTGAGGAAGTAAAAGCAGTCAGGAAAATGTCCATATCCTTTCTACCACCACTGATAAACAAGCCTACTTTCGCCGGTACCCATGAGGCCTATCTGCTTCCTCCTTCCCTCCCTTCCTCCCTCCCTCCCTCTCTCTCTCCTCTTCCCTAAGAATGAGCCACCTCTGTTGTCCAAGTCTGGCCTTCAGTTTGGCATCGACACCTGTAATTTCTGTTTCACATACTGCCATTTTTTCTTTTTTTTTGCCATTTTCTTTTTCTGTTATTTCCATTAACATACAAGTAAGCTATAAAACCACCTCTCAACATTTTTTCTCTCTGTCTTGCGCATGGCATTTTTCATTTTCCCATTACAGCAAAATTCAAACACAGTTGCCATCTCTGATTCCTACTTTCCTTGAGCCAGATATGAGTAGGTACTCACTTCACCATCCCTGGAAACAGCTCTGGTCAGATTCATCAATGCCCTTTCTGTGCGAACTCCAGTGGTCAGTTTTCAATCTTCTTGCTGAGCTCATCAGAATTTTTGGGCTTTTTTTGTTTGTTTGGTTCTAGCAAGTCAAAAACATTCTTGGTTTTCCTCCAGTTTCTCAACATCTGTGTTTTTGCATGATGTGCCTTTGTCTAATCTCTTAAGAACTAAAGTGCTCTTTGGTTTAGTCCTTTGCTATACTTGCTGGGTGACCTCCAGCAGTGCCATAATTTAAATATTTATGCAGGATCTCTTAAATTTACGCCTTCAGTCTCAACCTTTCCCCCTGAATTCCAGTCTCATTTCGAACCAATCATTGCCTACAGTAAACTGTTAATTCTCATGCCTTTTCAAGCCTACACCTTTCACAGATCTCCTTGTCAAGGTGAATGGTACACTGCTTGGGACGAGAATTTTGGGATTACCCTAGAGTCGTCTTGTTCTGTCTTTTTGGACACATGAGTAAATCCTGTGGCACCTCTCTTCAGACTAGCCTGAAGGGCTCACACTTCCATCACACCTGTTTCAGTTCCAGCATCCTTTCTCACTTACATTATTACCAAGACCTCTTACCTACTCTCCCTGTTTGTGTCCTTCCTTTCTTTATGAATCTGTTCACAACACAGGTATTGCTTTGAAAACTCTTCTGTCATTCTTCTACTCAAAGTTCTCCACTGGTTCCTCCATCTCATTGTCCCAGGACCATCCTGATGGCTTTTCAGGACCTTGCTGTGTTCCCATCATACTAGCCTTCCTCATTCATTCTCATTCTCTCTCTCTCTCTCTCCCCCCCTCTCTCCCCCTTCCCCCTCCTCTCTCCCCCATTCCTTTCTCCCTCCCTCCTTCCCTCCTCCCTAAATAGAAAGTTTAGTTTTATTTTTAATTGATAAAACATATACACACATTTATGGGACACAATATGATGTTTTGATGCATGTAAGCATTATAGAATAGTCAAACTACTTAGCCAGGTATGCTTGTGCACACCTGTAATCCCAACACTTGAGAGGCTGAGACAGGAGGATGGCAATGAGTTTAAAGCCAGTCTGGGCTGCATAATGAGTTCAAGGCCTGCCTGACCTACATAGCAAGACCTGATGTCAAAAAAAAAAAAAAAAAGCTAATTAACATATTGTTGCCTCATCTACTTTCTTTTTTTGAGGTGAGAATTTAAAATCTACTCTTAGAAGCACACAGCTTCTAATTTAAATGCCCTTTTCACCCTCTGAACTTCCCCTGGAAACTTAGTCCCAGTGTAACAGTGTAGGGGAGTGGCAGGTGTGTAGCTCAGGAGTTAGTGCCACTGTAAAAGAGCTTGTGGGAGTGGGCCATCTCTCCTGCTCCTCTGCTGCCTGAGGACACAAGGTTCTGCTCCAGAAGATGCAGAAGAAAGCACCATCTCGAAAGCACAGAGTGCCTGGGCTATAATCTACTTATGTCTTGATCTTGGACTTCCCAGCCTCTGGAACTTTTAGAGAGTAAGTTTCTTTTCCTTTTAAATTACCCAGTCTGTAATATTCTGTTATAACAACACAAAACAGACTAAGACAGCAGTACGTTGGGGGCCGACGAGATAGCTCAGTAGAATAAGCACTAGCGCAAGGGCCTGAGTTCAATCCTCAGGTCCGCAAAACAAAAAGTACCTCACCATGCTGTGCAATAGGTCACTTGGTCTTATTCCTCATGTGTAATCTGAGCCTTGTATTTTTCAACCAACATATCTGTTTTCCATCTTCCCACTCCTTTACTATTGTTAAAGACAGCGTACACCAGGTAACTCTGAGCCACGAGCTGTCTTGTCAGCATCTTGTGTGAGCTGTTATCACTGCCTGCAGTGCTCCCCTAGACACCTGTGTAGGTAACTGCCTCTCTTCATTCAGATCTCAGACCACTGCCATTCAAAGATGTCCCCCTATATCATCCTATGCAAAGTCTCTCAGATCCTTCTGTTCTGTCTACCCCTGATATTAGACTCTGTCACCCTGTATTACAGGCTTCATTATGTTCTCCAAAAATTGTAGTTGGGAGTCCTAATCAGTAATATTTTAGCAGTAATTAAGGTAAATGGAGGCTCTGTGGGTGGGCCCTAATCCAGTGTGACTAGTATTCTTTCAAGAAGAAGAAACTAAGAGGATAGATCCTACCCAAACACCGAAAGGAGACTGCTCCAAGCCCAGGACAGGCCTCAGAAGACCAACCATACTAGCTTTTGATGTGACTTCTGGCTTGCAGCACTGCAATGAAATAAATTTATGTTTTTTAAGCCATGCAGTTGGTTATAATATCCCTGGAAAATAAATACTGTGTACCCAATCTTCTCTTTTTTCCCATTGTATTTATCAGTGCTTGATCTTGCATATCTGTGTGGTTATTTGCTTTTTTCCTTGGTTAGACTCTTCCATAAGGGCTTTACCTTTCTGTGTCCCCAGAAGAATGCCTAACACATGCTAGTGCTCAGACAGTTGAATGTTTAAGTGACGTGTCCTTTGTCACTACTTTCCTGGGTCTGTGATCGCCCTCCAGGATGCTCCTTTCACCTGCTCTCTGCAGGTGATGTGTTCTCCACCTGCTCTTCCTTGGGCAGTGCGCGCCTGTGTACAAGGGATATCGTGAGAACCCTGGCTCTCTCCTTTGCCAGCGTGTGACTATGGGAAAATCATTTAACTTCTGTGAGGTATTTTCCCCACTAGAAGATGGATGTTAATGCTTGCCTAACAGAAAATTCAAACTGAGGAACAAAAGGGGAAAGATAGAGTGAAAAGCACTTCATGAACTTCTAACCTATGCCTGGCTTTAACTCCTTTCCTTAAGGAGTCTTTAAGAATGATGTCATAGGGCCTGAGAGATAGCTCAGCAGGCTAAGCACCTGCTTAGGCAAGCTCAGGGACTGGAGTTTAATCCCTGATACCACAAGCTATGCTAATGCCATACCCAGGTGCGCTGAGCTGGCCACTGAGACCTGGCATAGTGGTGGACACCTGTAATCCCAGCACTACAGAGGCTGAAAACAGGAGGATCACAGAGTCCGAACTGCATCGTGAGACCCTGTATCAAATACATTTAAAAAAAAAAAAAAAAGGTCATGAGTGAAATAAGACATGCAGGTATAAACGTGGAATTGTCTTCCTAGAACAAAAAACTGAAAGAGTAAGATACAAAGGTACAATAGGTACTGTAGAAAGGAAACTGCTCAAAAGGAATGACTGGGATGGGGAAAAGGAGAAAAGGCATATATACAAATACATAGCTAAGGTAACTTTACTACTAATATCTATTAGTTCACTGAAACAAAGTGTTTGATCAGTCTTACATGCCTATATCTGATAATCTGAACTACTTTGAAGATAACAAGCAATATATGCACTGTTAATATACTATCTTGTTTTGAAATTCTGTATCACTTTCCTTTTTAATTATCTTTAAACAGGAAAAAAAAGTGTTATTAAGGTTAAAATATCTTTAAAAAAAGTTAAAATACATATTTTTTGTGTGACAAGAATTGAGCTCAGGACCTTGTGCTTGTCAGACAGGCATTTATTCCACTAAAGTATCTTCCCAGTCTGGTTAAAATAATTTTTCTTGGAGAAATTCCCATTCTTGGATGGCAGAGTAAAAGGCCTCACAGGCTTGAAGAGAGGGGTCACTCTGCACCCACACCCAGGCTTGTTTGGGTCAGGTTAATTTGATCTGGGGTGCACATGAAAGATCTTCCCAAGGCCTCCAGGCTTATTTACACAGCCTTGGCTCTGAGAATGGGAAGAATGAAATGACTGCCGTTGAGCAAGACTAGTCATTTCTCTGTGCTGATTCCCTGGTAATAGTCTCTCCTGGTTAATTAAAAAGGATAGGAAGATGATAGAAACCCTGAAGAGCACTTGGAGATTGAAGGTAGGGTTCCCATGTACTCCTCAGAGCACTGGGCCAGACATGTGTGCTTCTTTATCTTCACTGTAAGAAACTCAGTTTTTCTAAGTGGCCCCTGGAACCCCCTCTTCAGTGGAATCTTCTAAGACACTGCCTACTTACCTGTAGAGGATGCTGGGAGAAGTTTAATATATGGTAGGGAAATATCATTTTTCAGCTCTGAGGCTAGAACACTGTAGGCTGGGGCTGCTAGGCAAAGCCCTTTCAGCTGGTGGGAAATCCTCTGAGAGGCCCACCTTGTGCTGTGTTCGGGTCCTGCCCTCTAGTGGCCAAGGGATTTCGAAGTTTTAACTTTCCTAGCCTTTGGGAACCTGGTCCCTGTATAAGGCTGGCTGCAGATAGCTGAGAAAACACGTTCTCCAATAAAACAAAAACTGGCCTCATTTGTCCTTTCTGGCGACCTGGCCTGCGAAATGTATCTTTCCCTGAAAAAATAAGGGAAACTGATAACCATTTCTGAAAATAAGGCCGAGCCTAATGCCTATGAACTCAAGAGAACACTAATGAGCTCACAGCTCAAGATCTGTATAACTTCAGACAAGCCCATTAGCTTTCTGTTAACAAGTCTGTATAGGGCTAAGAGTGTGGCTCATGCTAAAACCATGTGCTTAACATACACGAGGCCAAGGGTTGGGTCCCTGGCTCCAAAATAACTAACAACCCTGTGTGGCTGCATTTGTAAAGTGAGACTAATATATCACCTCCCCAACAGCACTGTACTTTCAGAATGTGTACTGGCTTTCCTATTGCTGCTGGGATACAATACCACCCCCAATGTAAAGGAGGATAATTTTAGATTTCAAGGATTCAACCCATGGTCAACTGGCTCCAAGGCAAAGATATCTAGGTGGAAGAACAAAGCTGTTTAGTTTATGGTGGACAGGAAACTATCTAGAGGATCCATGGTCATGGCCTCTGTGGTCCAGTCAGTACAGCCAGGAACATGGCAGGCATGTCTTAATCCAACAAAATGGGTATTTCAGATTAATGGTCATAGTATGAAAAGCTCATCCTAAGGTAAACGCTAGAGGTAAAGCACTGTTAATACTATTGCAAGAGATGCCTTGGAGCCCCTTGAGTATTCTTCAAGCGGCTGAGGGCCCTGGTGTCCGAAGTTAAATGGGCTGTCCTTGAGTGGTAAGTTATTGAGGACTAAAGGCGCACATGTTCTAGTGTTGCTTACACCACACAAAGGTGGTAGAAGAGGCACCCACCTTGCATAAAGTAGGAGACAGTTATCTGAATTTTAGCTTTACCACTTTCCTGGGTCCTGCGACCTTGGGTAACTCCTTTAATATTTCAGTCTCTATTGTATATTGAGAGTAATAATGCTGTCTGTGGTGGTGGGAAAGGGTGGAGTGGGTGGATATTAAGTAAAATACATTTATGGATATATCTGGGTGCCCAGATACAAATTTTTAATTTGAGGTTTAAACCCCAAAGTTTTGCATCTTCTTGAATTTCGGCCTTAGAAAAACTAGAATTCAGTGGCTACTGTGTGCCCAGAACTTGAGTTACTCCTTGTGGTGTAGAGATTTATAGAGGAGGCAGATAATTTGCTTTGAAATCAAAGGTCTAGCCCAGGTGAGCCAGTGAAGGAAGTGTGTGGCTGGGGCAGCATTAGTAGAGCTGTTTATATTGGTAGGAAAGCAGGGCATTTTTCTCTGAGGCAGGTTTCTCACAGTGGATTCAAGGAAGATTTAAAGTCTCAGAGGTAAAGGAAAGATGTAAGGAAATGGCCTGCACTGAATCACTGCAAAGGACAGTATTCATCAGAGAATTAATTTGGAAGGAAATAGAGTGTGAAATAGCAGTGAGGCTTTCAATTCTGGGAACCATGGCCTTAGAAACCCAGCCAGTGCTTCAGAGGCTTGCCAAGGCCCAGCCGGGGAGCCACCTTTGAAAGCAGCCTGGGGATGCCCAGAGACCACAAATTGCTGAGCTTGGGAGGAACTGATTGAGTGTGTAATTAAGGGGAGGGTTGTATAACACTTGAGTAAGTAGAACTTGATGGGGTCAAACCAGCAGGACTTCTGGGAGAGGAGAGCATTGTCCCTGGGGCTGTTAGCAACTGAAGCCAAATGCATGAGCTCACCTGGGCCTTGTGGAGAGCAGGACAAGGGATCAGAAAGGAGAAAGGTGAGAGAAGGGGTTGCTACCTGCATCAGAGCATCCCCAAATGCTTCATACCCAAATGGCTCAGTTCTAGGCATGAGGTAACATTACAGAGCAATGGGAAACCACTGGAAACTCAAAATGAGAGGCTTTGACCACATCATGACTACATAGAAGGAGGGAGATCAAGTGTATTCTGAACCATGGTTGTATATCCCACGTATCTTGCTGAATTACACTAATGGTAAGGCCTAGAAGGGGACCACTGAGAGTGTGGGGTGGGTATTCTTTGATTGTGTGTAAGGATCAGAAAATCTTTGATTGTACAATTATGGGCAGTACATTTATGGATAGGATGGATATGGGCAGGATGGGTCCTGAAGCAGTCAGGCACTTTTGTAACTGGGTCCATTCCTACCTCAAATCCCCAGTGTTTGATACCTTATGAGATAGGCCACCTGAGCAACTCTCCAACCTCATCCCCATCAAGCTCCCTTTTGCTCTTTGGGAAATTGGTCCTTTATTGTCAGATTTGAAGCTCCATACTCTTACCTCACTAGAACTGAGCCACCACAGCATGAAGCATTTGGGGATACTCTTATGCAGGCAGCAAGCCCTTCTTCAGCCTTTCTCCTTTCTGATCCCTTGTCCTGCTCTCCACAAGGCCCAGGTGAACCCTGTCTGCCTTCATGCATTTGCATTCAATTGCTAACAGCCCCATGGATGACTTTCTCCTCTCCCAGAAGCCCTGCTGGGTGTGGTAATGCAGCTCTAATCCTAGCACTGTAGGAGGCTGGGGCAGGAGAATTGGAAGTTGAAAGTCAGTTTGGAAACCTTAGTGACTTAGTGAAACCTTGTCTCAAAAAAAAAAACACAGGCTGGGGATGTAGCTCAGTAGAAGGTCCTGGATTCAATCCCTAGTATTACAAAAAGGAAAGAGGAGAGATTTCACTGTGTCACAAAGGAATATTTATGTATGTATGCAAATATTTAATTTACTGTACAGTTTTACACAGACACAGAAGTGATTAAGTACATAGGCTCTGATGCCCGACACCTAGGCTGATGTTCCATTCTTTCTGGTCTGTATGACCTTGAGCAAGCAACAACTTCTCTGTGCTTTTGCACACTTAATCTATAAAGTGAGAATAATGACAGTATTTACTATATAAGGTTTTGTCAGGAATAAGTATATAAGACATTCAGAACAATGCATCACATGACAATTACAAAGTAAATGTTATTTGTTTTTTAAAATTTTTATTATCCCCTGTACTAAGCAGGGACTGTTTGGTTTGTTCCTTGCTATTTGCTGTGATCACGCTGTATGTAGATTATGACCTGGCACATTGTAGGAGTACAGTTCATGGTTATTGAATGAGATGATGAATTAAGTCATTAATTCCAAGGCCTATTCCCAGGGCCTTCACAATGAGCTACATTCCCCAGTCCTTCTTTTTAAGACAGGGTCTTACTAAGTCACTCAGTTGCTTAGGCTGGTCTCAAGTAGGGGATTCTCCTGTCTTGGCCTTCCAGAATGCTGGGATTACAGGCACTCAATATGCCCAGTTCAGTGGTCCATTCTTTAAGGAGGTGTTTCATATTTGATAGGCCTCTGTCCTGTTCAACAACTTTTTCAGTTATTTGCATAAAAATAGAACTGAATAAAGATACATAGTGCATACTGGCCACATTTTTCAAAGATAACATTGGGAGGCAAGCCTTACAGGATGACTGAATGAGAGAATAAAATGATATGTATATTAGATATGCTTATGCTGATATATCATTTTTGGGTGACAGGCTGAATATTATAAGGTGCAAACTAACAAGTAAATGCAGGGTTTTAATCTCAGAAACCAGTTGCCTACAACTAGATAGTTTAGTGAGCAACTTATTCAGGATAGATCGATATTATGCTGTATTTTTCAAAAGTCCAAGTGTGCGATGACTGTGTTGGTTCTTGGAATGAGGGGTATGATGTTCCTGTTGCACTCTGCTCAGTTTAGAGTACACCCAGGGTAGTGTGCTCAGATCTGAGAACCAGCCCAACCTGTCAACTGGAGAGTGGCCACCAAGAAGGATAGATCAAAGGGACAGAGAACATATCAAATATTTGATTCATGTGGGCCCTGAGGACTACACTCAGACTAGTACATTTAAGTTACAGGGATATAGACTTAAGAGGAAAATCTTTGAAATAATCAGAGCCAATTTAAATGGCTTGGGCTACTTCAGAGGATGCATGCCACTGAAGCACTGGGAGCTTACCCTGGCATTTAGCCAAGTATTGTAGAGTTCACACCACAGCCAATCTCTGCCTACCTGAGAATCTATGGTTTTGTGATTGCCTCTGAACAGTCTTGAGTCAGAAGCAGGCTTCATTTTGCTTTTTATGTGGTCAGGGTTGATGTTTGGCACTCTAATTTGATGGTTCTGAAGTTGAAAGAAGAAAAGAAGTACTTGGGAATCTAGTGACCCAAGTATAACCTTATTAAAGTGTCATTTAATATTCACCTGGGGTTGGCTGGGCTTTGGGGATTCCAGGAAATTATAGCTAAGGGTAATTCCTTCTTGGTACTGGCTCCACCATCCCATCATGGAATTTCTACTCTGATGCTTTTTTTCTGTAAGGCTTTTCAGGCTTTCAACCCCCAGGAAAGCAGCAAGAGGGCTGTCTAAATATTCCTTCTCGAAGAAACAATTTTGATTCCAGAGAAAGCCTTCTGACTGCCCAGCCAGTATATCATGTGAAATTTTGAATTGATTCACTGGAGCAATCACTTCAGATCTTCTCTTTGCATTGAAAACTCTGAAGTTACTTTCAAAAATGCTCTGATATCTCAAAAAACATGCACATATTTTATCTGATGCTAGTTTAAAAAAATCTTGTGGCATCCAAATTTGAATCTCAAAGAGGTTGAAGTCTAACACAGAGGAAAGGAGAGGCAGGGCTGACTACCTTTGACTTTGGGATCAGCGTGGTTTTCTCTACCTGGGTCCTCCTGGGTTTCTCTACCTGGGTCCTTCCTTTCATTTTGTGTTATCTTCCTTTCCCCAAGGTTACCTTCATCTTGCTTGGAGCCTTTCCTTCTTCCCAGCTTCTCCAGTTTTTAGTTATGATCCTAGATGTGGGATAGGGAAGGAAAGCTAGGGGTTGTAAGTGTATTTCAGGTCAAAAATAAAGTGAAAAAACATACCCAGTATGTGGGGGAAAGGATTTGCAAAACAAATGAGCCAGCTAATTCCAAAATCATCTTTTCCCTAACACATTCAACTGTAGATGGCCAAAGACACATTGTTGGGAGAGACTGAAACCCTAGAGAGGTGAGGACATGGTGAGGACATTGTTGCTTTTAATGAGCTTTTAATGAGTTCAGATCTTTATATCTGACATAAATATATATCTGAATAATACCCCCCAAATTAGATAAAGGAGTTAACAAATGTTACATTAGATAGTAATCTATGAGAAATTAAGGTCCTCTTAGAGTTCTAGTCTCAGAGAACAAAAGCACAAAGGTAAATGTGCTCCCAGTTTTAAAAACCATTGGTGTAGCAGGGCATGGTGGCGCATGCCCGTAATCCCAGCACTGGGGAGGCTGAGGCAGGAGGATTGTTGTGAGTTCGAGACCAGCATGAGGTACAAAGTGAGCTTAAGGCCAGCCTGAACTGCATAGTGAGACCCTGTCTCAAAAAGATAAATAAATAAATAAATAAATAAATAAATAAATAAATAAATAAATAAATATAAAAACCATTGGTGAATCCCAGAATTGAAGACAGGTTAGCTTCTTGGTCCCCTGTAAAGCCTGAAATAGACTTAAACAAAAACATATGAGCATTTGGGGGTAGAAGCAGTGCTCACAACTGAAAATCAATATCTGCTAAATTATTCCTTGCTCTTTGGGTTAGTAGACCACAGATGGCCAAGAAAGTTGAAGTCTTTGGGTTAGGTTGCGTTTCCCTGTTTTACATGTCAGCAGCTTTTTCTTTGATGACACTTGTGTTTATAATATCACTTGTTCAGTGTGAACAATCATCTCTGAATTTGGTGAAGGCACAATGAGACCATCCCTGACCAGGTCACTGCTATATTCATAGTTTCTAATCTTATTGGTACTGATTAAGATACAAAAGAATTACTCAATGAAGAAATAGATAGTGTTTTTTTTGGGGGGGTTGTTTTTTTTTTTTTTTTTTTTTTTCAGAACTGGGGATTGAACTCAGACCCTTGCGCTTGCCAGGGAAGCATTTATTCTAATGAGCCATCTTCCCGCTCCCAAGAAATGGATAGTGTGAACTAAACACTCTAATCAACAGCTCTGTATTTCTTAGAGGAAAAGATGAGGGACCAGCTTCATAACATTGGATTTGGCAATGATTTCTTGGCTGTGACACAAATAAAAACACGCAAAAGAATGAAAAATAGGTAAGTTAGACTTCATCAAAAATTTTTTTAAAAAAACCTCTTGTGCTTGAAAGAACACAACAAAGTGAAGAGGTAGCCCATGAGTTGTAAAACAAAATTATAAATCACATAAGGATTGATATTCCCAATAGATAAGAAATATCAGCAACTTAAAAATAAAAACAAATCCTGCTTTAAAAAAATGGGCAATGGACTTGAATAGACATTTCTCCAAAGAGGATACACAAATTCCACACAGATGGAAAAGATTCTGAATGTCATTACTTATCAGGGAAATACAAACCCAAATCACAATGAGATATCACTTTATGCTATAAGATGAAGGTTTTCATTAGCATGGCTTTTATTAAAGACAAAAGATTAACAAATGATGACAAAAGACATGGAGAAGTTGGAATACTTATACAATTCTGGCAGCAATGTAAAATGATGCAGCCACTGGAGAAAATAGTATGCCCATCCCTAAATATTGAGCATAGAATTCTCTTAGGAGCTGGCAATTCCACTTTACAAAGAGGGGATTCACATGTTTGTTCATCCACAATCATAACATCACCACAATAGCCAAAATTAGGACATGACGTAAAGGTCCTCCATGCTTAACGAGTAAGCAAAGCATGATATATGCATAGAATGAAATATTCAGCTTCAAAAAGGGAGTGTAGGGCTGGGGAGATAACTCAGAGGTCTAAGCCCTGCCTTTCAGGCAAAAGGTTCCAAGTCTGAACCCCAGTACCATATGCCGTGCCAGCCCCAGAACCCTGAGAACACTGCGCTGGCCCTGAAACTGGGTGTAGTGGTACACACCTGTAATTGCAGTGCTGGGGAGACTGAGAGGAGAATCACTATGAGTCTGAGCTGCATAGTGAGAAACTATATCAATCAAATAAAACTTTTAAGAAGGGAGTGTAATTCTGACACATCTGCAATATATACTTTTTAGTGTGATGGTGAAGGGGGATCATTGAGATTAGATTTGGCAAAATTTGAACCATGAGACACACAGTGTTTGAGAGCTTTCTGTGAAACCCAAAAGGCACTGTTAAGGAGCAGTTGACTGTGCGGGTTTAGAACTCACTGAATAAACTGTGAGGAAGATCTAGTGTTGTCAGCACACAGACAGTATTTAATGACTATGATTAGATGAATTGGAAGAGTAAGGAAAGGGCAAGAACCAAGCCCAGGTCATGTTTATATGCTGCTGCTAAAGGAAAGAGAGATAATGCAGGTGGTAAGTCACATATGAGATAACATTCTTATGTCCAGTCTTTTTATTTTCAGTTCAGTAATGATCTTTATATGGAATGTGAATCTAGAACACGCTAATGCTAAGAGTACAATAGTCTTGTTCTGCAGTTATTCCTGTCATTGTCTCTTCAGGTAGATGTAGGTTCCTTAGAAGCAGCTGGTATAACCCACTGTGCCTAGCACAGGGCCTAGTATGAGGTCAGTGATAGCAACTAGCTAAAATCATGGATTCTGTTGATAAGACTAAAGGTTAGATAATTTTTCACAGTTCATCCTTTGAATAGCTGTGATCTTTGTGTTTTTTCATTGTGCTACCACTTTTAAATAATGATGACTATGTTAAAGGCACTGTAGACACCAAGTACAATAGGAATGAAGAGAACAAACTAATCATTGCATGAATGGTTAATTAATGTATGCACACATTTTAGCATATTAAAGATATATATATATATATATGTATATATATATATATACTTGTATAAATAAATTTGAGTTTATAAAAATTTTTAATATCTCAACCACTGCTGATAGTTGTTTAAGTGAATTTTATCAGTCTGGGAGACCTATTGTATTTGGAGTACAAAAGAAATTACAGTAATCCACAATGCCCTTTAACCATATACATCTTTTTTTAAAAATGAATGGACATTTTAGGACAGGGTGTATAGCACGTACAGGGTCTCTCTATGTAGATCAGATTCACGGTGATTCTCTTGTTTTCAGCCTCCCAAGTGCTGGGATTACAGGTGTGAGCCACCATGCCCAGTCTCAATCCCTGTCAGTGCACCCCAGGGGCAGGGCCAGCATAGCAAGCTAGGGATTGATCCCTGGCTACAGTGCTCTGCTGAAGCAGGCACTTTAGTCAGCTAAGCAGTCTGGCTGGCCCACCACATACATCTTGACAGTGGTAATGATTCGGTCCCAGCCCTGCGACATTTGGCACTGAGAACTCAGTTTGGCTCAGCAGCCAGAAATCAGTGTTCCACAGCCCTTGGTGCTCAGCTGAGAGCAAGTGCTCAGATCACAGATGGTGATGGACAGGGGTCTCTAGGGAAAGGTACTAGCCACAGAGCTGTGCAGTTACTGTGCATGTGGGAAGTGAAAAAAAGGAAAGCTCCTGGTCACTTGGTAAAGGTGACAGACACAGGCTCCCAGGAGATTTTTGCAGGAAAAACTTTTGACTATAGCAAATAAATAAATTTATCTTTAGAATCCCCAAAACTTAATTTCATCCTTATACAAATTAAACACTGGTCACCACTGAGATTTATGAGCTACTTGTGCCTAAACCCTAACTTGGCCACTGGAGAGAGAGAGAGTAGCCAGCACAGAACTGTGGGCAGAGAGCTGTTTCCCAAAGTGTTCCATTTTTGTTGTTTGACTGTTTGATCTTACCTTTCATGAGATATGAAAATCAAATCTTGCAGAACTACACACCAATACAGAGCAGCAGCTGTCTCAGCTTTGCCGGCCTGACGTCCTATCCCACCCTCAAGTGGAGGTTTGTATTGTACTTTCCTTCTGCTGAGGGTAGGTTTCTTTAGCCTATTCTTTTTTTATAAATATGCTTTTTCTTTAGCCTATTATTTGGAACCCTAAGATCCCTCATAATTGCTTGGGGGCTCTGAAGTAGTAGTTCTGCAAGGGAAGTCTGAGTTTTTTCTGTTTGGTAAAATAACTGGGTTTTGTCATAGCTTAAGTATATGTGAGGACAGCTGTGAAACTCCCTGGACTTCTTCCTCTCGCCACACATGTACTTACCTTTTTCCTCTAGCGTTTAGTTTTTGAGTAGTTAAGCACAGGGCCACAAGGTGGACAGAAGAAGTGTGGTCACCTACAGGGCAGAAAGCAGATCCATATCGGTTTAACAGTAACTCAGACAAGAACCATGTTAAACAGAAAGACCATTTTGTTACATCCTCATCACCTACCTGTACCATTATTTTATTGTTTGACTCCCTCTAATATGAAATGTTTGGCCACCAACTAGTTGTTAGCTTAATAAACCTTTTGCTTTAAATATCTTATTAAAAACTTACTGTTGAATTAAGATTTGTGACTTTCCTTAAATATGAGTTTGTGACTTGGAAAGGATTACAGATCTGGGTTATTGAAAACAAAGTGCAATATGGTTCAAGATGGGTAAACAGCACGAGACAATATAATTTGATGTTTTTTAAAGTAAAAGAGATAAGTCTAAGAATATATAGAATAGGCAGTTTTACAAATGATCTTGAGCTTCCCTTCCCCCACCTCACATTTCAGTAAATAATTTTTCTGAAGTGGTTAAGTACAACTCTCCTCTCCTTTCAGCACTTTGAAAGTAGGTACTTGGAGAAGGAACAGGGTGATGACTAAGGTGTAGTCAGTGTACATGGGACACAACAACCACCTTGCCTATGGTCCTCCAGCTACTGGTGAAGGAGATCAAAAATAAAGGGTTGAGGACCACTGTGGAGCTCCTGTGATTTCTCTTGTTGACAACAGTCAAGAAAAGCTAAAGTAATCTGCATGGACCAATGAAAAATGGGAGTACTTTAAATATCTCATATCTGAAAATTTAGAACTTCGGACAGTGAGCCACTAAATTAACTTGTCTAGCCATACTGGGGGCACAGACATGAGGCCAGCCCTAGTGAAACCACTGAGTATGATTCTCACATTAAGCCATGGAAGAGTAGGAGGGTGGGAGAACTGTGGGGTCAGTGTTTTTAAAAGATTACCTTTAAGACAGTAAAAGTGTTTGCACATTTATTTTAGGTTAGGTGCCACCTCAGTGGTAGAGAGAACTTGCCTAGCAGGCACTAGGCCTGGGTTCCACCCTCAGTACTACCAACATAAAAATTTGAAAATGTTATTTCTCCATGCTTCCTCTGATACAAGACTGCTACAATTATTTGTTTTCATTTATATTTGGGAACACATTACTTCACCTTGTTTTAAGGAAAGTGCCATCCCATATAACATACTTTCTCAGTCCTTGAAGATGATGCTAGAACCCCCATCCAGTGCTTATACCTAGAGTAAAGTAGCACGCAAATCCTAAATTGGGAGGCCGAGGAGACTGGCTGAGTTTTCAGAGGGTTACGTGAATGTCAGGCATCTTCACTTCTTCGCTGATTTTTAAATGCCTTGTATCATTAGTTGTCCATACAATTTTATCTAGTCTCTCAAAATATGATTCTATCTCATAACCCTAATAAATTTTAAAATTGTTCTATCTACACTCCAGATAAACGTGGCTTGCACAGTAATCATGATTTCAGCATATACTGATAAAATAAATGAAGGAAGATTCATGAAGGGACTTAGCAAAATTCAACCAGTTTGCAGTATAAAGTTGTTCTGCACAGCTGTTACTTCTCCAGCAGGGGGCTATGGGAGACACACATCCTAGCAGCTAGGGCAGCACCTACCTCTCTGCCAGCCAAGATACTGACTCTGCTGCCTTTACTGCCTGCCAGGAGGACAGTAGTGGGGAAAGACACCATTAGTGACTGCAGCACTGTTGCATGCTGCGAAAAGCCGGGCCAGAGGACAAGGGTGTTTTCACCTAACCTTCAGGCTTTCCTCTTGGGCTACCCATGAGCTGTTTCTGTCTATAAATTTAAGGCCAGAATCCTAGGAAGACAGCTAAATGTGAAGGGAAAATCATTTCAGTGCTATAATTCCTCTACAACATTTTTGTCACCCAATAGAACAGATCCAACTAAGACTTTAACTTAGGAGCCCAGAGATGCTTACTGCTACTTCCTAGCCCCTCATGAATCAGCAAGGTAAGGTAACGCACATAGCATAGCTGGCTGTCATCTCTACTTTTGTCATCTGTGGCTCTGTGTTACTGAGAAGACAGGACAGCTGCTGATGGTGGGAAGACAAAGCAGCTTTTAGCAACATTTGCTGGAGACGGCAACATTTACAGGTAAAACTCAAGCCTGTACAGCCTGATTTACACAAGCTTTCCTGCAGATGAATCTGCACCTGCTGCTGCCTGCTTCAAATTCTCTCACCTAAGAGCAAACATGTGCACAGACACCTACTCAGGGAGCTACAATCACTGACAACAACTCAAAAGAAATACACAGCAGGACAAAATTAACTGCACGGAAACATACAGGCAAGTCCCTTCGATACGTACCTTGCAGGATACAGTGATGTGCTGAGGGCATGCGTGGTAGGAAGTGAGCAGTGCACTGGCTGGTAGGAAGTGGCACTGGCCGGGGTGACGAGCAGTAGGAGGTGGACAGGACACAGAGTGGACCACAGAAACCCACTGACTGGAAATCCAGGACTTGCCACTGTTGTAGCACTTTACCTTAGCAGATGCAGGGCACATCACATAGCTTATTTAAATGACTAAAAATACACCTTTGGCCTTTTAAATTACTTCATACCTTTAAATTAACTCACAAAAATTCCTAATTCAAACCGCCAACTTCCCCCAGAGGTTAAGGTCAGCCATGGTAAAGGCTCTTCTGCTCATAACTACGGCTTCGTGACTGAGAAAGGCACAGCAGGGTGAACCTGCACAGGTACTCTTCACAGCAAGGAGCAGGCTTTATCTGAGCAGCCGCTTTCAGACATCTCCCTGTCATCCCACCCATCAATTCCAATACAAAGGTTCTCTTTCTGGATCACACAGCAACCAACGAGCCCAACACTAAGCAAACAGGAATCGGAGGGAACAAAAAAGGCAGTTAAATTTTGTAAGAAACAATATATTTTATTTTTCTGACACCACAGCTCTGGCGAGTGGTTTTGTACCAAATTTAATGGAGGTTACACAGAACGTTTTACGCATGGGAGGAGGAGGAAAGGGAAGGAACCACAAAATTTAAAACAAAAACAAAATCCTGGATAGCTTTTAGCATGTGTTCCACTCCCACATTAATAAAATTCACTTGATACTTTCTAATAAAAGAACAGAAAAAAGGAAGGCAGGAAAGAGCACACTGGGAAGAGAAAGGCTAAGGGGGAAAGACCAGAGGGCACCCCCAGGACTCAGCCTCTCCTGCCAGGCCAGGAGGATGCTCAGCATGGGGTGAGGCTTCACTGGGGTTACTTTCCCAAAAGGATAACAGGTATTGCAGCTGCCAAAGGGTAGAGGAGAGGAAGGAAGCCGAGGGTCATCAATGGGGAACACAAGGGACGGAAACACTTAACCAAGGAGATAGGGCGGGAAAATGAAAAACATGATGGTGGGTTTGTATATTGGGAGAAACAGTGCTGAAGAGCACTTGAAATGAAAAACAAATGTCCTAAGAGTCATTATTTTTAAAAAGAAAAATTTCCCCCCTCCCGCACCCCTCGCTGAACTTAGTTCCTTTTTTTTTTTTTTTCTTTTTGTGCTTTTCATTAATACTCTGCTCTGAGGTCGTAGTTTGGTTTTTCTATACACTGGAGTTGAAAGAAAATAGTCCGAAGGTCTGAAGATGGATTCTCCACCTAAAGTAAACAGCCCAGCATTCCTGTTCTCCTCTTGCCCCAAAGACTAAAGTCTCTGCTAAAATCCCTTTTACAATATAGTACAGTACACACAAAAAAAGCCCAAATCAAAAACAAAAACAGAAAAGAGTCCTGGGAGAAGTCAGTCCAAAGGACGTAAACATACAGAGAATGGTGCAACACACGACCGATGGCAATTCTCAAAGCACAGCTACAGATTTCCAAAAGTTGGTGCCATCATGGGATACCCAAGTTCACAAAAATAATTTTTAAAAAATAAATCTTAAAAAAAACACACCTGTTGATTAAATGAATAATTTGTTTTCAGGTAAATCCATACATTCTCAAGTTCCCCCCTCCCCCAAGCAGCCCTCAGGTCTCTGTTCTCTCCTATTGCATGACCAATAGTAAGTACGCCTGGAGCTCCCTCAAAGCAGCTCTCAGGACCTGGAATCTCATCTTGACAAGGATCGGCACATCCAACCTTAGCAGCTTAAAACATCATGTTTCCTGGGTTGCCAGGCCCTTGGCTAAATCCACCCATGCCGACATCGGCAGCCATGCCTCGGGGCCTCATCTGTGGGGGGATCATGATGTTCTGTTGGGGTCCCATCATGCCCTGCATGGACATCATCATGCCTGGAGAGCCCACAGGCCCAGGGTGGGTGTAGAGCCCCGCAGGCCCCCTATCTTTGCCAGGAATCATGCTCACGGCAGCAGCTGGATTGCTCATCAGGGTGGGCTGGCCGGGCATTGTAGATTGTGCTGGTGACATCATCCGATGGTGAGGTCCTATCATGCCTTGCTGGAGAAAGGCTGGTGGTCTCATTGGGTTATGGCCTGGCATGGATGGAGCTGTACCAAGAGGGATGTCTGGAGTTCCTACTGGTCCTGGCCCTCCCATACCAGGTAACGCTAGTCCCATTCTGGGGGCTTGATCGCTCATCATCCCCTGCATGTGCGAAAACCCAGGTCCAGGACCCTGGGGCTGTTTCCGGCCTGGAACTTCTCCTCGAGGGAAATATTGCAGTGTCTGGCTAGGCTTCTCAGATGGAATAATGCGAGAGAGATCAAACTCAGGTATTCCGGTGGCTCCAGGTCGGATGACCTCTTGTAGATCTGGGTCTGTAAACACTGAAGGCATGCTGTTCCCCAGGACAGTGAAGGAGTCAGGACCCCCTGGGCCTCCAGGCTTGCAAAGTGCTGCATCTGCTGAACTTTGGGGCAGGTTGGTGGGACGGCCAAGGGGGCCTTCTCCTGGGAAGCCCATCCCTCCTGGGAAGTTGCCTTGTCCTCCACTGGGACCATTGTGAGGGAACGGAACCTGCTGCGGAGGAGACTGTACTGGTGGGAAGCCCTGGGGAAAACCCATCCGTCCTTGAGGTACCATTGGAGGCTCCTGGGACCCATGCCCCATGATAGGATTGTGTGGCATCAAGCCAGGCCCCATTGGGACTCCATGAGGTGGTATGTTAGGTCCCATGGCATTTGGAGAGGGCATCTGATTGGAGTGAGAAAGTGGTTGGGTCATTCCCATTGGGCTGAGGGTTGGCATTGGAACCACAGGATTTGGACCTGAAATTCGAGGATTCTGTGTATTAATGCCCATTCCTAGAAAAATAAAGATATCAAAAGGAATCAACTCAACCAAAAGCAACTCAGAAAAAACTATAATTAAGCAATTTAATAAAAAAATATTGAGCACTTAATGTTCATGGTCCTATGCTGGGAACACAGACCACATATAATCCTTACCATCAATGAGACTGTAACACACCTGGTGGCACACAAACCAACACCTCTAATGGACAGAGACTGAGCCTTAAGACTATGACACAGGGCCAGGGAGATAGCTCAGTGGCATAACAGCCTGCCTGGTAAGCACAAGCTCCTGTTTGATCCCTAGTACCAAAAAAAAGCCTATGATATAAATGTAAAGTATATAGCAAGGGAGAAATTCTATATGAAAAGTTCTAAGTTAGTACACAAACAACATTCAAGACAGAAGAAAAGCATTTGCCTGAATGACTTAAGTATGGCCCTTTTTTGGAGAAAGAGGATAAATCATTCTATAAAGCCAATTACCAAAAAAAAAAGATCAAATAGGCCTTTTTCCTCCCACTGACATTATTTTATACTGCCTTATAAAGAGAACCTTTAAAATGTTATGTTATACAAAGTACTAAATAAATCGGTTTTTTTGTTAGTTTGTTTTTTTGGCAGAACCAGGGATTAAAGTCAGGCCTTTTCGCTTGCCAGGAAAGCGCTTATTCCACTGAGCCATCTCCCCGGCCCCTATAAATCAATTTTTTAATGAAAAAGTGCACAGTTCTTGCAATAAGTCTGTAGAACATTTAGCTGTTTGTTTTCTCTATGGAATGCCCATTGACTACAGGAGGCAGTGTTTGTGCCATTCAGGGAACATGTTAACCTGGTTAACTTGGGGTACTGATGAACAAATAGCATTCCTAACCACTCGAGTAGAACTGGAACTAGAACCCCATGGCTGCAAACCACAGGGTTTCTGCAGATCACCTTAACCATTCTGGATCATTTCCTTTTGGTGAAGTGGGTGGGGATGGGCCTGGGTAAAGCAGGAAAAGGAAAAAAAATTATCTCCCTAGCCCTAAACAATATGCTCCTCTAGGAAATAGGGACTTTCCATTGTCTGAAATCCTGAGGCTGCTTGGGGGTTTGAGGTTGCCATTCCAGGAAAATACTTGAGAACTAGAGATTCCAATCAGCATGTTAGGAAGAAATGGCTTTCTGTATTGGTACAAGATCACAAAGAAAAACAAAACTAAACTAAAAATAAAAACAATTATCCAGGTAGAAGCAACCAGAACTATAAAGAAATCTGCTTTCTCACAAAAACTACAGAATTAAGCTCATGAAGTGTCGTCTTCCTCCAGTCAGGCACTTTTAATTCTACATGAAGCTCATTTAGATGATATGTTTTGCAACTTGTTCAACTTCCAGCTATTTCCATCCACTGAGAAAACACTTTGTGGAGTTTCTCTTTTGTGCAGCACCAGCTCCATAGCCCATCTTTCCTATTTCTTACCTGGCATATTATTCATTGATGGCAAGTTGGGAGAACGAGCTGGAGGGGAGTCGTCATCGGAGCTAGCCACAGTCTTGATGGCATCATGGTACAACGGGGTAGAACTAGGCATTGCAAACTTGGACATTCGAGACATCATAATTGAGAGTGGGTTCTGGGAAAGAGTTGGCTCTGGAGGCATGGTGTAAGGTGTACTAGAGGGAAGACTTCCAGGGATATTCACAGAGGCAGGCTGGCTGGCTGTAGGAGGTGGAGGGCCACCTAAGAGCACAAAGCAAAACAAAACAAAAACGGGCAGAAAATTAGATTCCTTTTGAAGGCTATCAGACTCTATGATTATGAACTAGCAAGCCTGGAATGAGACAGATGAGCAGGACAGTGTTATTAGACCCAGGACATGAATCATCAATCTTCTAGTCAAGCTCTGTGTGTGTGCAAAGAGAGATGGCAGTGAGATATAGAGGTGACGGATCAGCAGATGTGAAGACAAACACGCCAGGAATGCATTAGAAATATTAGTTCAAGGTTGGGGAAAACATGGTTTAGACCAGTTTCACTGAAAAGATGGGAAATAAGTGGATCTCTTTTCCTTGCCAATCACAATTTAGAATTTGGCTCAGGTATTACAATGCCATGAGCCAGACTAGTTCCAACCCCAGGTAATAACCACATCACCCCACACACACACTCCTGATTTATTTCCCCAACGAAGGCAACTGAGCTTAAAAGGTCTGAGGGGGCTGGCTATTCCACTCTACTGCTTCAGTGAATTGCTCCCCCACAGAGAGAGACACTTTAGCTTGGTAGGATAAATCTCCTGGATTATTCTGATTCCACTCTTTCTCAAATGGTGACAAACCAACCCAGTATTTACGCCCCAGTGTTACTTTCACTGACCATCTCTGGTCCCATTCACAAAACCACCATCATCAGTGAGAGCCTCTCCTAGGAAGAAAATACCAATAAATTGTAGCTGATCTGTGAGAACAGCAGTGTGTAAAGGACAACACTCTGGTAACTACTTCTGTGGATGACAGGTAGGAACCAGGCAACTCTTAAAGCAGCCTCTTTAGGCTTAGCTTAGGATTACACTTAGAAGTTCTTGAGTGAGGGTAGGTTTCGTGGGGTCCGCTACTTAAGGAAGTTGTCTTTCTCTAGTACTGAAACACTTTATTTCACCAGCACATGTTCACTGCACAAATGTGAACTGCTCTATGAACTGATACGTATTTCTCATTTTCCTTTCTTTCAATGGTCCCATCTGATGTACATATTCTTTGCCAGGATGGGACACGTGTGCATAACCCTATGGAAATATCATTATATACCTTGCCATAAATTTTAGCAAAGATTGCTCCTCTGACTGCATAATCAAGTTAAGACACCAATTTTCTAAAAGTAACTAAATCAGGTGCTAATAATCTTCAGCTACAAGGAGCAACTATGAGGATGCAAGCATACTGACCTGACTCTACACTTCCCAGCATGGCTGGGGAGGCCATGGTGAGGGGCGCTTTATGGTTTGGAGGGATCCCAGGACTCTGAAGGGGAGGTTTGGGAGAAGAGGTCCATCCAGGTGATGGGGCAGGAAGTGACGGAGACTTGAGGTGAACAGGTGAAGCAGCAGCAGACCCCAAGACAGGGGGGGACTTAATGGAAGCAGCAGCAGCTGGGCCCGCCAGCATGCCTGCCAGCTGCGATGGAGTCTGGGGGGACTTGAGGTTCCCCGAGGGTGAGCCCAGCATTGGGGACTGGACTTGATGCATCGTGGGGGATTTCAGAGGGTTAATGCCTGGGGAATGCACCTGGCTGCCTGCCACAGATACATCCAAGGGCTTCCGCCCCAGGCCGCGCTGAACTGGAGGAGCTGTGTTGAGGGTGGTGGGGTTACTAGAAGGATTGAGAGGTAGTGGTGGCATATGACTGAGTCGGCTGTTAGTCCTTTGGTCGGGCCCAATTGGTTCTCTGAGATTCCGCAAGCCACTGTTGCTGCCTGGACCCTGAGACATGGGAAGGAACGGCCTGGGGCCCATGCCATACTCCTGCTGTGGATGCTCACCAAAGGGCAGTGGCACCATCTTCTGTTGGGCAGGCAGCATGTCTGAGCCACCTGGGCGTAATTTCATCATCTCTTCAGGGCCCGCCCCAGCCTCTCTCATCTTCTGAGGTATCATCTGAGAGTTGGATGCCATGTTGACATTTAGACTGACATCTCCCTTCATCCCACTAGAAACCATACTAAACTCCAGTTCCCGACCAGGGCCTATCTGTGGAGGGATTCCTTTTGGAAAGTCCCCCCTGGAAGGACTCAGGGGACCCTCAACTGGTATCCGAGGAAAAATGGGATTATTCCCAGGCTCCGTGTGGCGCTGGGAACCTGGGATCATCCTATTCATCTCCATGCTGGGCCTGATACCTTCCATACTCATCCCTGGGGGAAGACCCAACTGTTTCTCTGCCAGCTGCTGCTGAAACATTTCTTCAGACAATCCTTGGGGATTTGCAAAGCGTTCCCCTCGGCCAGGACCACTGAATACACCCTGGCCAGGAGGGAAGTTTCGACCATCTGGGATTTTTGGCACATCATCTGGCCAACTGATTCCAGAAAGACCTGGTCTAGACGCTGGGTTGGGGACATTTGGCCCCTCTATGTCAGAGTTTATCATCCCTGCAAATCCAGGAAGGCGCATCTGGCTCCCTGGCATGTTGGGGTGAGGAGCCATGCCTCTTGGGGGCAGAGAATGTGAAATGTTGATACCATCAGAAAATGGCTCTGCACCTCCAGGGGCCCAGCCTTCACCAGGGGTCATCTGGTATGGAGGCGGAGGCCCTCGGACCACTGCTCGGGGCCCATGCTGATGGACCATCATATCCTGCAAGGAGCACTGCTGGACAACCACTTGTTCCTGCTTCCTCCTCTTCTCTTCATAAAACTCCTGCTGCAGCTTCAGCCATGCTATCTGCTCAGGAGTCATATGGTCCAGGTGGTCGGGTCCTATGGGCCCAGACTGGGAGTTCATAGAGGGTGGAACCATTTCATCTGGAGAAAAGGGTACATCTCTATGTCCTTGAGGGCCAAATGGAGCTCCCACATCTGTTCGAGGCCCAGGTCCCTTCCCTAGGCTTTGGGACTGAGCCATCATGGCCTGTATTGGCCCTTCTGGTTTTTTCTGAGGCCCATCTAATACCCCAGTAGTCTGCTGAGCTCCTCCAGTTTGTCCTCCTGTGAACTCTTTCTCATCAGGGAAAAGCATACGCTGGATATCTCTGAGAGTTTGTAAGGAACGCTCCCGGTGCTCCAGCTGCTCTTGAGACAAGCCATCAGGGTTCTCTCCCAGTGTGGTGGACTCACCACTGGACACTGGTGGAGGAGGGGGGGCTTTGGGATCTGCTGAAGAGCTACTGCTCCCCTGGGAGACAGGGGTTACTGCTCGATTGTTGGGTGTAGAGTTCGGCCCAGTACCATCTGGGGGCAGTGGAGTGGAGCTGGTAGGACTGCCCACTGAAGGAATCAATTTATTTTCTACCCCAGGACTGTCTTGGTCCAAGGGGCGTGGGGGTGCTGCAGGCTTGGCTGCTGGTGCCGGAATGGGTGGAGTTGGCTGCATTCTGGTGTTCTGAGCAGAACTCTGGTCCTGGTTAGCTGGAGCTGGGGGTTGTTGTGGAAGAGGTTTTACGTCATTCCGAAGGGTAGATACCTGTGTGTTCTAAAGATAGTTAAGATTTTAAAATCACTGGTAAATTGACCAGCAGGGCAATTAAAAGAGCAAAATATGTTATAAAAGACTTGTCTCAGTAACATAAATCTACACTGACAACTGCTTTCCAGAGGATTGGTGTTCAACCATTCTTTGGCCTCGGAGACCTTTTTAGTTTTCAAACCTTCCTGTCAAATAGCATCCTTTCGGGCAACCCGCTCGGGCCCCCCTTCTGTCTCAGAAACTTTTCTATCCAATAAAGTTTTTTCCTTAAAAAAAAAAAAAAAAAAAAGCATCCTTTCTCCCATGCTGAAGATCAGGTTTCAATAACTTTATAAGCATGCCAGGGAAAGCCACTCTGACAAAGTGAATACATCTGAGTATCTATTTCAAGAAACAGGTTTGATATCACATGTCTACTACGTGTTTTTGATTCAGTGAAAGATTAGTTCGTTGGTCTGTGGGAGGCTATACCTAACACCTTTTTCTTTCCCCTGGAAGAACAACTACATATGCAGACTTTTCATTGTCACTCAAAGGGTCTGATGTTTCCAACTGAAAGGGAAAGTGTATGTTGCTTGCGGCTTTACACTCTACTAGCCAGAGGCAGTGGGAAAGTTGATCCATTTTAATGTCTCCTGTAGCAAGGTGACTGAAGAAGAACTCCCTTCCTTGAGTTTCTAGGGGGCCTGACATCTCTGGTTTCTGTTGTCAATTTATGATCACTGATTCTACATTTGATTAGAATTTGTACACTAATTACAGTAAGATAATCTGTAAGCAGGAAGCATTTGTGGAGAAATCAGAGGCAAGCTTGCTCATGGTGTCTCTGGATCTGTTCCTTCCAACAGACATCAGAGTGCCCTTTTCAACAGGCTGGAAGATTGCCTTATTATTATTTATAAAGTAGCACTGCTATGTTAAGCCTTGGATGTAAGCACATTCATCTACAATCAGCATGTTGTGGAGGCCACCAATATTTGGAAGAGGGATGTACATGTTCTGGCTCTGAACTTTAGCAGAGCTAAGACTATAGGGGATAGAAAGGCTGAGTCCACAGACTATCTCAGTGCTCTTACCTGCCTCCAGTGAATTGCATGATACTTTTCTAGTACTCATTTGCTCCTATTTGTTCATTTCATACAGCTGTATTCCCCAAATCCTAAAGGCTTAGTCTTACTATACTATTTACCTGTGTATGAATCTCTGTAAGTCATTACGTGTATCTATACCCATGAAAAGCTTAGGTTTCATATATATAAAGACATGACACTGAGTATTTGCATTTTGTGGGGAAAATATATTTCATTTAGAGATAACAAGACAATGCACACTTGTTTATAGATAGATTGGTGAGGGACATATCTGCTGAATTTGTACAGTCAAAAAGGCATTCCATGCCTCAATTCCTTTAGGTGTCACCTTAATTTTCCTTTTAGTGCTATTTTACCCTTGATTTTGTTGGCCAGTATTTGTTTATTGCATGTGGGTACTGATTGCACTAAGCAACTCTAACAGAAGAAACCACTGAATACCATGCCTTTCATTTTAGGTTTGGAGCAACAGACCATCATGAATTCCCTCCTTAACTCCTAATTTCATTTCAGTACCAGAAAAAGGCAGAGGTGACAGTGGTATCGAGAGTTCTCTCATGAGATCAACAGACCACTGAACTGAGTTGCAATGTATCCATGTACTCTAGGATAAGCAGCACTTTCAATACAATATCCATTCTCTACCCTTAAGCAGCGGAGATATACAAGGAATAGCAAATCCTTCGCTAAGCCTAGGAAAGACCATACTCTGCTAAGTCGTCCACAGAGATGCAGACATCCCTGATACATAAAACACACAATGTGTTATCTATTTTATCTTGAATTATAACTTTGATCACTTATTGTCACTCTTCTATTTTTAAGACCAGAAGTGCCAGATTTTAGGCTTTCTGAAAGCAGGGGCTACCTTGAACACCTAGTGTCTACCTGTAGTATCCGGAGCATGCATTGAAGGGGCTAGACATAAGAATTGTGACCAGTTCAATTTGGCAACCTGGATGTACCAAAACAAATGCTGCATGCTTTTACAAATGCAGTTTGCAGTAGTTGCTAAAAATCCAGATGGGAAACAGGTTAGTATTTATTATAATTTTAGAAACAGCAAGCAGTTAAAAAACATTCAATGATTTTCACTTGAAATAAATATTCACCTTCATCACTAGATTCTAACTGCAGAATTATTATGCCCTGCAACAACACAGTTTTAACTGTAGCTTTTCTGTGTTCTTCAACTAACTCTAAGGGTATTTTGAAACTTTGGGAGCTGTTTGTTTACACTGGGGGTTGAGCCCAGGGGTACTCTTTCAGCAAACCCCAGTTTTTTAAATTTTATTTTGAGACAGGGTCTCAAAAGTTTCCCTGACAAGACTTTAGTTTGTGATCCTTCCACCAAAGCCTCTCTCAGTCCAGAAATACAGGCTTGTGCCACTGTGCCCACTTTACATGTTTTTATAACCAGTTGTCACTGGGTTTGGAATTTCTATTTTCCTGGAGATGGGTTTCACAAAGAAAACCCTAAACAATTTGTAAAACTCTTCTTTTATTTTGCAACCCCTTCCTCTAGTAATTCATCAGTCTCCTTGGATCTTGGTTAAAAATCTAGTACAGAAGCTGGGCCTAGTGGTGCAGGCCTGTAAGCCCAGCACTTGGGAGGCTGAGGCAGGAGGATTGTTGTGAGTTCAAGACCAGCCTGAGCTACAAAGTGAGCTTAAGGCCAGCCTGAATTGCATAGTGAGATCCTGTCTCAAAAAGACAAAAAAAAAAAAAAAAAAAAAAAATCTAGTTTGGAGAGACATGTTTAAGATCACATAATGCCAGGATTAGATTAAATGCCCAGATTGTGACTCATGCCACCAAGGCCAACTATCCCTAACTCGCCACCCTCCCTCCTTGCAGTTGGTATTGTGTATCTAAAATGACATACCAGAGGGGCTGTGCTTCTCTCTGTCTTGCTGTTAGAGATGTTCTGAATGTGGAAAGAGACAATCGTTTCAACCTGGCCCTTCAGTACAGCTTCTGCGGCTCTACAAGTATAGAAGAGACAGCACATACTAAGACTCATTTCTGTTTTACTTATTATAATCCTTAACTATTAAATCTGGATTAGACTTCTAAGGGAAGGAAAGCAGAACATATGTAGAAAGAGCCACCAGAAATGTTGAATGAGAAGAAATTAAGGAAAACACATTTCATTATTTACGTTTTAGGGAGAATCCTACTTCAATATCCCAAACTGAGAAAGGTGAGCACTAAATCTTAACACCTAGGGACAGGAATGGTCTAAGGCTGTTGATATCCACCTTTTATTTGAAAGGAAAAAAAAGTGCTGGGTACTTTTTGACAAAAAAAAAAAATATTGGTTCACCTATGCACTAGAAACATATATAGCAAAATGTTCACAGTAGTTCTCTGTGAATTTGTGATTTTTTTTCTTTTATTTGTATTTTCTAATTATCCTATGGCAGACATTTATTACTTTGGCATCTGAAAAAGAACAGTAGTGCTGGTGGGCATGATGATGCACAAGTCTAATCCCATTACTCTAGGAGGCTAAAGCAGGAGAAGCACAAGTTCAAGTCCAGGCTGGAAAACTCCATGAGACCCTGTCCCTAAGGACAAGGAGGGTAATATGGCTCAGTGAGAAGGCCCTGGGTTCTATCCCCACTACCACAATCAATCAACATGTGGTAGGATATACAACAGTGAACAGAAAAGTGTGTGTACTATGCAATCAGTCTCTTCCGCATGAAAGGTATATATGTACATTTGTAAAATAAGGACAAAAATTTATGACAGAAAAGCCCAAGAAGTACTATCACTGGATACTTCTGGGAAGAAGGGTAGCAGAAAATCTGTATTTTATCTCTTTTTGTTCTATTGACTTTATATGATATCACAGAAATTACTTTTTTAAAAGGGCCACTGCAATGGGAACTTAGGTCCCCACACACAGGAGCCAATCTAGCCATCAACTTACTTATTGGCCATCTCAGTAGAAAACACATATACCACTTTGGCTGGAGTCTTCTGAGCAGGTGTGGGCTCTGGGGCAGTAGTCTGGCCATGGGAGGGAGTGGAAGACCTGGGAACTGTTGCAGTTGCTGGGGTCATCGAGTGTGATGTGTGCTGGGAATCCTGGGACTTTATGTGTTCCGTGGAATTACATTCTAAAGGAATGAAAAGACTCATTGTCACAGACTGAATAAAACTCCTTTTTCTTGTCTGCCAGCATTTATAGCATCACAACACAAACCCACCTTGAGGATTTCAAAGAGGAAGTTCCTTGAAAAGAGGGAACCTTTTCTCTATTCATAACATTTCAAATACTCGTTTCTTTAAATGCCTCATTATAAAGCATTCTTCCCCTTCCTCTTTAATTGTTACACATCTTTCAGATATTAGCATAACTTCCCTTATTCTTAGCAACTTTTTGAACCTTTTGGGACTTGACTAGATACTGTTAACTGATGCCACAGTCCCCTGACTTCTCTTATTCAACATTTATTGAATTCCATTCTTATTAATATCATTTCCTAGATGCACCCAAATCTTTCAGTGACTGTGCCTGTCTTGCTGTTCATAGCACCCCTTAAACTGAGGAGGCCTCCAATACCTGAGGAAGGAGCAGGGAGAGAAGAAGGGATGAAGGAAGAGCAGAGCAATCAACCAGGTTTTCATTTTTAATTTACATTGGGAAAACATATTTCTATTTTCCTCAATACTAACCTCGTTTTGTGACACAGAATTTAAGACTTGTGATCTTACATAAGGGAGAAAGCAAGCCTAAAATCACACACACTGTACCCCTTCCTGGCTTGCTCCATTTCAGTGCCTGCCAAATCTCTACCACATCTGGTAGCAGCTCACTCCTGTCACACTGAAATCAGCTATGACAAATCTGGACTAGTGCCAGGGTCATTAAGGCCTCCTCTTGTGTCTACAAGTCTGACAAAGTGGCAACCAGAGAGCACAAAACCCAAGACTTGGAGGATTGCTCTGATGAGGAAGAGGAATGGATTCCAGAAAAACGGTTCCAGCATGGGCCACCACTTGAGCTAGAGACTTGAAAATGAAGCAGGATAGCACACAGGCCAGAAATGTACATAAGAATGTGGTTCAACTCATTAAATATCCCACCAACCACATGTACTGTCAAGAATGAAACTTTTCCTCAAGGTAGTTCCACACTTCGGAAGTGGAAAAAGAACTCCTGCGCATCTGACACCTATTCTCCCATTGGCTGAAACAACCTCTGGCCTTCATCATATGTCACAGGCCTTCCCTCAGGAACACCTACTTCCCTCTAGTCTCCAAGATCTTAAAGACCTACCTTTCATGTCAGAGTCATCGTTTGGAGTCCCAGGATCTCTCTGATCAAAGGAGTCGGCCGAAATACTTCGCTCCCTTCTCCCCTTGCCCTTGGCACCATTTCCAGCCCCATTCTTCAGCCCCATGCTCCCACCTGGGCCAGGGAGTGCTTTAGGGGTATGGCCCCCACTCTTGGAGTCACAGGGGGATGGCTGGGATTGGCTGGCTGAGCCCCCCTGTTTACCCTGATTGGAGAATTTGGAATCCAGCTGGGGGTTTCCAGATGGGGACATCACTGTAGGGGGACGGACCATCACCTCCTGCTTTGACTTAGGGCTACTAAAAGAAACAAACAACAAAGGGAGATCATATACCAGATATAGCTGGCTAGTACAACTTAGCAAACAGTGGTTTCTACTGTTGGCCAAGCAGACCCTGAGGATGAAACAGCCATCCCACGTCTTCCCTCAGCCTTGCTTGTTCCCACCATCCTGGCTGCCACATCAGAGGTATCAACAGAGAGGAGAATAAAGCACAGAGGCTTGCAAGACTCAGGAACCCTACAGTCACATGAGGACCCATCTCTAGGGCTTCTGTCAATAAAGGACAATGGTTTCTATGTACATAGAGAAGTGACTCTAACACTAAGACTAGCTCAGAGTAAACAAACAGCATCGTTCAGATCAACATACTGGCCACCTCCGGCTAATGACGAGGAACAGCTGCACTGAGCGCCCAAGCTGCCTGGTGGAAAATGTGAGCAGGTCCAGGATAGCAAGAGGAAAACCTGCAGGTGCCTGTCAGGCCAGGAAAGCCTTGAGGATGCAAATCTTTCCCAACAAGCTGCACTACAGCATCAACTGCTGCCCTCTCAGGAAGGAAAAGTTCTCATGTAGAGGAACACAGGACAACCTTCACATGGCTGGCAGGATCTTAGGTGTCCTCACTATTCTAGACTGGTTTCCTTTTGCACCAAGCTTAGCAGATATTGTAGTGGTGGCAAAGCTGGGGTACATATGCAAAAGACATTAACATACAAGTTGGTTTTGTTAAACTAAAACCTCAGCATTTAGGTTTAATTGCAGTGCTAGCACTTCCCAATAAGCAAGTGGATTTGGGGTTGCAGTGTGGGCATCTGGTCCTGAAAAGGGTTGCCATCACTGTACTAGCTGGTCTTTGTCAATGAGGGGGCTCATAAAGAGGAAAGTTCAGGGAATCACTGATAGAAGACCACCACAAGAAAACTCTTAGCATGCTTTTCTAGCCTGCACTACTCTAGTACTATTTATTTTTTTCTCTTCCTGCCTCACTTGGATGCCATTCGCCATTCACTTCTAATCCAACATGCTAATCCTGCAATGAGTATGAGCCACCTAGGACACCCCCCACCGAGTGGCAGCTGGAGACTGGCCCTTACCTCTGTGTGTTTCCTGATGGAGAGTTCCTCACTTTAGGATTACTGGAATGCATTGATTGGAATCCTGAGCTTGCAGTCTCCAGCAGGGATGGGCTCACCGAGTTCCTCTCGGGCTGCAGCAGAAGCAGCTGCTGGAAGCCGCCGCAGTGGCCCACTGCTTTCTTGATGTGTCCCTCAGTGCTGGCTACCTGTGTGCCTTTTTCCTCTTTGTTTTTCTTTGCTGTAGAATTGGGTCCTTTCCCCTTGCGGCTCCCACATTCTCCGGGTGCGTGCCTCCTACTGCCAAAGACAAATCTCGCATCTCCAGGGCACACTGTGGAAAAAGACCACCCCCAACAAAATGAGAAGTTGGGAACAAAAGCGAGACATAAAACACCTATACAACAGGACCAAGGTGAAAACAACAATGCAATGAAGTGGCAGGGAGATCACCCCTCAGCTGCCATTGGATCAAAGCAAAGGGCAATGCTCTTATTCTGCCCATAGGCTCTAGCGCTAAGGGAAGTGAAGGGTGACTAAGATCTTCTATCCCATGTACCAGCCTCCTACCCAGCAGCATGCAGAAAGTTTCATCTTTACCTATATATTTTCCTTTCTATTTCTCTACTTCTGAATACAAAAACCCTTAAAAACTAGCATTTTTCTTTTAAAAAATAAAACAATGTTTGGAAGCTCTGAATCTTGAAGTCCACAGCAACTCTGGTTTTTGGCTCTTGTGGCAAACAATGGCCCTGAAATGTACCCAGTTTCAAACCATGAAGTAAATGAATCCACGCTTATTTTCTCAGGACCTCAAAGATAAACGGGCATTAAAGGAGGTACTTCTGAAAACAAATAGTGCACCAACACCAAATAAAATCAGTTTGCCCCTTCATTTCTATGATCTTTCTATTAAATTATGTGGAGAATGTGTCTCACGTTCCTACTGCTTCATGACAGGGACTAAAGGCATGGCTGTGCATGGAAATGATTCACAAAAGGTAAAAGAATATCTTTGAAAACTAAGATATTTTTGAGCCAATTTTTAAGGTACTCTGATGTATAAAAGTGAAGAAAATATTCCCATACCTAGCTAGAGAACAAATGTGAAAGCCTTTCATTTAGGGAAGCTGGGACTAGTCCAAGGAACACCCAGGCACACTTCAAGTCACTGCTCCTCTGAGGGAGTTCAGCATGGTTCTCTCCTACCCACTGTTCCTTCTCCTCCCCTTCATCTACATCTTGCTTCCTGATGGAGAGATTAACAGGCCTGAAGGCAAACACTAGGCATAGAATTAATAGCTAAAGAATTATAAGGCATTAGAAATAGCTCAGGTAAGAACCCTGGGGAGACAGCTCAGTGGCCTAAGCGCCTGCCTGGCAAGCACAAGGTCCTGAGTTTGATTACCAGTGCCAAACAACAGCAACAACAAAAGGTTATAGAAAGAGCTCAGGTATTACAGCTTACAGATATCTTTAGGGAGGACAACTGAAAGCTGGAGAACCCATGGCACACATGCCACAGAAATTGCATCTGTATTGCTGAATGCTCTAAAAGGTTTGCCACCACCGAACTATGATCTAGGTGTTGGCAGAACAATCACTTTCAAGTGTTACTGTCCATTTAGAAACTTGCAAAGAGTCCCAAGAATTTTACCTGGGACACTGAAGGGGGTTTATGTAAGCTCTAAGTGAATACAATTACATTTTCTCCTTGTTTTAAATGAAGAAGGCAGAAAAAATAAAAGAATAAAACACTATGGAATGTGTTTATGCTGATCTCAGGAGAAAGCACTCTAGAAACATTTTGGTCTTAATTATATCTAAGAATGTATTTTTATCCCTTATTACTTTTCGGTTTCTGTTTCCTAAGTTTAGAGTATGTAATGGATTGCCGCTGTCAAATTCAACACACAGGACCATAAACCATTTTGTAACTTCTCAGTAACCATCAAGAATCACAGGTAGAACAGAAGTAGTAAACGAATCGTGCATGGGTAAAACCATCAGAAAATCTTTATCTTGGGAAAAGAAAAGTGGTCAGCATCTATACAGTTGTCCTGTAACTTCTAGTACTTTCTGACTATACTTTCACATACCACAGCACTCTATCCATGCACCGAACAGTTCCATGTGTACATTTCATCTCCCTTGGAAGACTGTGTTCTTTGGAGACAAGAACACTATTTGCAAATACTTGGTTTTCCTATGATACTCAGTACACTTACAGTTGGGTCCTGTGACTATTCAGTGGGCAGAACATAGATACCTGGCAACTGTGTTGCACTCTTCTTCCAAAGAAATACAAAACATTATAAATGTCAAATCATTTAATTAATCCTCCAGGCATTTATGATGAGCTGGTAGCAGAGATTATCTCTGATAATAATGCTGAGAACATAGAGTACTTTACTTTTCAAAGTATTTCTACAGTTTCTTATTCTCACAATTCGCCTGACCTTGATCAACAGGTACTTTCCAGATGATGAGTGGAGTGCAGTGGCACGAATGCTTTATCTCAGGCTCCCAATCAAGTGTCCCTGAGCTCTACAGGGTTCCTCCATGCCTTACCCTTACTTTAAGGATGGAGACAGCAGCAAGCAGGGATACCACCCAGGATCTGGGAATAAAGTCCAGGTTTTCCAATCCTTAATCCAAGTGAGCTGTTGTGAAAACACTATCCTGAGCTTTAGCCTTTCTGAACAGTGAGAACAACTTATCAAAAGTTCTTCCATGTGTCTTCTCTGATAGTTTCACTGAATAAAATGAGACTTCAGTATGTGAGGTCTCAACTGTTTGTCTTTAAGGAGAGGAAAAGCTCTTCCACAGAGCAGTACAATCTCCCCACAAAGTTTACAAGACACAGTGTTCATTTCCCACTTTATATTTGTCTTTAAACCCAAATTTTGGGGCTGGGGAGATGGCTCAGTCCTGGCAAGAAGCTCAATGGCTTGAGTTCAATCCCTGGTTCTACAAAAAAAATAATAAATAAAATAAATAAATAAATAAAATGTTTTAAAAAAAAAACCCAAATTCTACTTCCAGATCACAGAAACCACAATTTTTCTTTAAGTCACCTCTGGCCACTTGTCTACCTCTTCTTATTGATCACCTCGATTTTGCCAGCACATTTCTTCTTGGAAACTACCTTCACTTGCTCGCCCTAACACTACGCCTTCCTAGCTCCCCTTCCACCTCTCCATGGTTACTCTCTGTTTTGCTTCCTTTGAGGCCCCTTCTCTACCCATTTTCTAAGATTCTGACTTCCTCTGGACTCTCTACCCTAGGTCCTCTTCTTTTCCCAATCTTACTCCATATCAGCAACTCCCAGCTTGGGTTATGCACTACAGACCTCTAGCAGAACTAATAATTGGCACTTTTCTAGATGTCTCAAACTTCACAAGTTTGAGCAAAAAAGCTTTTTGTTTTGTTTTTGAATTAGGGTCTCACTATGTAGTTTAGGCTGGCCTTGAATTATGTAGCCCAGGCTTGTGTCAAACTTATAGTGATCTATCTGCCTCAGCCTCCTGAGTGCTGGGTTTACAGATGTGCACTGTCACACCAGCTGAACATGAATTCTTCATTTCTGTACAGCTTTCTTCCCCAAACTTTTTTTCCCATCTACTTTTTCACATCTTAATAAAAGCCTCCTTTATCTACCTAATTGTTCATGCTAGGAAGCTGGGAGTATGAATATTCAGCTTAGGTGTTTCTTCAGGGAGTAAGGCTCCCTTAACACCACCAATCTACACGAAATTTTTCAGTACTGTCTCTTCTTAGCATCTAGGATTTTTCCTTCAAAACTTACCCCATATTTTTGTATGTGTAATTATATGATCATCTGTACAACATTCATCTTTCCCACCAGACTGTAAGCTCCATGAAGGTAGGGACCAAGACTGGCTTGTCTATATTTCTAGCACTTACTATAGTGTCTAGAACATGGTGTTTGTTCAAAAACATTTGTTATACAAAGAAAATAAAACCCACATGTTGAAGACACATCTGCATTCTCATCTTCTCTGCAACATTATTAACTATCACTAAGACAGCAATCAGTCCAAGTGTCTACCAATGAATGAAGACAATGTCACAAACACATGTGCACACATGCACACATACTATTCAAGCCTTGAAAGTGGAATGAAAGCCTGTCATTTACAATAACACACATAAATATAAAAGACAGGTTAAGTGAAATAAGCCCACACAAAAAGAGAGTACATGGCCTCACTCGTTTGAGGAATCTAAAAAGCTGAACTCAGAAATAGAGACTGTAGTTATCAGAAACTATGGGATGGTGGTATGGAGATGGGGAGTTGGGTGATACAAGTAAAAACAAAAATCTAGTGAATAAATTGAAAGCTCTTTAGTCAAGATCATCTTTCTAAGCCAGATATGGGTTCCATCTATCATGTCAGTCTACTCACCAAAACCCCAAGGGTCACGACACTGCAGTGCTCATCCTGGAGGCAAGGAGTCCAGGAATCCCTTTCTCAAAGGTGACCCTCACCTGAAAAGAATAAAGTGAGGAAGAAAAATTCCTCAGTGGATTTTTAAAAGATGACAATGTCAATCTGTCATGGAATATCTTAAGAGAACAGGACTCATACTCATTCTAGAATATGAATTTAAGAAGCTGTCTCCTACATAAACATCAATGTCCAATTATTAAAGGTCATATATATATATATATATATATATATATATACACACACACACACACACACACACACACACACACATATGTACATGTATTTTACATATATACATAGTTAATATTTCAAGGTGTGGCTTATCCCCTTGCCCAAATGCACACTTTAGTTTTCAGAGGTTAAAGACATACCAAGTGTAAGTAAAATCAATTTTTCTACATTGGTATTTCAATACCGGTATTTCAATACTTTGGTTCCCGGAGGCGTGATGAGTACCAAAAGCAATGAGTACCAAATGAACCATTTTGGCTGAAAAGGGTAAACTGACACTGAAAAGTTCTAGCTTATGTGTGGAGTACCAAAGAAATGACAAGTACCAGGACAAAATGTTCAAGTCAAAATTGAGTTGAGAAACAACTCTGAGGAGGTACAAAGTTATCAAGTACCAAAGTATAAGTGTACTTTTGAAATTTCTGGGCATTTACTATATGCCCAGAAAATAAACCCTGGTATATTTGCTTCTGTTGATTTCTTATTAGTATAGAAAACTACCTGTAAGGTGAGAAGATATGCTTCTAAGTTTACAAAGTGAACACTATTCAAACTTCCTCCTTCCTCCCAATTAAGCGGCAAGCATCCAGCAAAAACATTTATTTCATACATCTTAGAAGGAACTTAGGAGCTGAAAAACCTAGCCAAATGATTTCCTCTTATTCGTATCTACCACATGCAAAGTGCTGTGTTGAACCAAGCTAGATGGTCATTAAAACTCTGTGACAGGTCAAAAACTATCAACATCAGTCTTGGTAAACTAGAATTATGATATGGAAGGTTTAGTTTTGAAATTTCAAGGCTGAATCAAGATCCAGATTGTCTTAGGATCAATTATTTAAGAATCTTTAAAAGGAGGAACTTTTAGGGGTGATATAAAGGTCTAAAGGTCTAAATAACTTCATAAATTAGTCTGACCAAGGTCAGAATCACCTCCAAAGTTCTAATTTCAACTCTTCCAATGACTCTTCCCCACTTCCCTCCTCTATGAAGTCTAGTTTATTAGAACTCTGTCATGTTTAACAAATTTCATTTTTATGTTATGACCACTACTCCATAAAAGGCATAGTAGCACACTTAAGAATGTGGAACTAAAAGGCCTTGGGATTCCATTCCTAGCTCATTCTTAACTCTGGCATGCCAACCACACGGTAGGATGAACCATTCTTTCCCCAACATGTGGAGAAAAAAAAGGTACATAATGGGCATGTAAAGAAAACCGTGGTCCAAACCAACCATTAATATAAACTTTGGTATTCATGTGATAAAATGTACCTACTGTCGTTTGTCAGCTAACCCATTTTAAGAAGCAAATAAAAATTCATATCAACCTAAAGAGTTTTGACAAAATTTAAGCATGTAAAAGTGAATTTCATCTATCATCTTTTAGAATGATGGGTACCAGAAATAATATTTCAGAACAAATGTCTCTTCTCCATGAAATTTTCTCCTTGCTTATCCACTATTTCTTGTATGTCATCCACACCCTCCAATTATTAATGTGTAACACTACTATCATATCTACAACTATAGATTGAATATGCATAAATGGAGACTGAGGACAAGGTCAATCATTGCTGAAGCACCTGACACTCAGTAGAAACTCAATTAATGATGGTTAATCCACATTATATAACGAGTTAAGCACTTGTGCATTACTACTCTTACTTTGCATTCATACAAACCAACATAACATGCTGACTACCTATTTAACTTTTTCCTCAACTGAGTAATGCACAAATCCTTGCTCATAAGGAAGTATAAGAAGCCTACTGGTACTCTTGATTTGCATTTAATTTGGGGACTTCTATTTTGAATATTGCTAGAATAATGTACAAATAGTTTAACTTTTAAGAACTCCTTTAAGTACAGACATAAAATTCCAACATATTCAGATGGAATCACACAAGTTATAGGCTTGTACTGTTGAGTTCATTACCTTTCAAGATGTCCAATTTGCTCTCTTCTACATCAGGACACAGAAAAGTTTTCCAATAGTGATTTGGAACAGACAGGAGTTTTTAATGTCAAGCTGGAGTGATATCAACTAGTCTCACAGTCCAGTCCTATAAGGACATGAAGACAGAAAAAATTCACACTTAAGTCCACATTGTTTCCTAAGAAAGCTACCCATCTGCCAACACCAGTTTCTGAAAGAATAGGAAGTGATTAGGTCACAAATGGGGAAGGCAGGCAAAACCACTCAAAATCAAAATACAAGTCAGACAAGTACACAGCAACTAAACCAATTCCACTGAGGATTCACCATGCTAGTGGTAACTGCAGAAAAAAGCAAATCTACCAGACACACAAGTACCATTTGAGCAGAAAAAAAGCAAATCTATCAGACACCCAAGTACCATTTGAGTGATTTTCGTTAAGTTCTCCACAACCCCAGAACAGCCACTAGTGGTTGTAAAACTTTTTTTCATGTCTTCTCTTTGTTCCTTTTTTAAGTATGGTAGCAATATTGAAAACCACCACGAAGTCCAACAAGGGAGAGGCCATAATTTAACTTAAGATCAGTTGGCCTACGGGGAAAAAAACAAATCAGTTGGTTTAGAGTTTTTAGCTTGGGACTCACCAGCTCCCAAAGGATGAAAGAGTATCTTTGAACTGGTTCAAAAAACATAGATTTTCCCTACATAAAAGTTATAGAAGCTTAAACTGTGGGTGTCACTGTTAAAAACTCATGCCAGTACCTGCCGCCCTGTGACTGCATCACCAGTGGAACCACAGTTGCTGCAGATGCCCCAACATAGTAGGTACGTTCCTTGCTACTTCACAATTATAGTAGCTACTTCAAAATTACAATTCCTACCATTAGAGATACAGCTTCCATTTATTATGTGGTATGTTATAAAGAAGCATATATATTACTGTCTCACAATTAACATTTTGGTTAATGTTTCTATTTCATTTGTAATTCTGTGCATTTTATTTTGTGTATTCAAAAAGTATTCCCAGGAAGAAATTCCCAGAAGGATCCTATGCTTTCTAGACTGCCAAAGGGGTAATAAGAGATATTAAAGTTAAGAACTCCATATTTTGAGCAAATTTCTACAGACTCTACCATCGTCATCCTACAATACCCAAAGCAGACACAGAAATCAATCATCCCACCAATACTACGTCATAGCTGAAGAAAATTAGTTTTCCATTCAGAGAAGCTTGTCCAAGGCAACACACATTTAGGGTTCGCATGGCTTAGGTTAACTATTCACAGCATCTATTTTCCTATTCTCTCCTGAGGCCTTTGCTTACACTTTTGTAATTGTTAACACTACTACTATCTTGCCACTAAGTGGTGAGAAGTTATTACCTTTCAAAATTAATAGAAAACCCAACTCAGACAACAGAGCAAGACAGATGTACAAGATAGCTCATTTTACTCCTTGATCAAGCATTTTGGTATAATTACTACAAAAGTGGAATCTGGTCTGTTAATGGGATACCACAGTAGTCTTGTAGAGAAAAGGGAAGAGTTGGGCTATATAATCTCTTATTCTCTGAGGTGTTTAAACAATTTTGCTGACAGCCCTAACTTGTTAGGCTGAGATGTAGCTATGAGTGATCAGAGTGGGCAGCATCACCACTGCATAGATGGGAGAAACGGAGAAGCAGAATAAGAGATTTGCTCAAGGTCACACCTAAGTCAATGGGAGAGCTCTCTTCTTGATTTCAAATTCAAGGCTTTAACTACTATACTGAATTATCATGATCAAATATTAAGTTTGCCACAGTGTTTGTGAAGCCTCTGGGTTATTTCTTTTCTACAATCCAGAGAGCAATTTTTATTTTTTATTTATAGGAGCAGACAATCTTGAAGACTATGGGAGAAACAGTCCATAAGTTCTAATGTATATAAGTACTGTTTTGCTTGTGTTAGTCATCTAAAAATCCAGGTCACAAATCCTTTGCTCAAGAGCCAGCTGCATACTGCTTGCCTTATTTAAGGTATCTATACGGAAATTGTTCTTTCATCCTTCAGCCAATGACCCATCTATCTATCATATTTTGAAACCAGTATCATCTTACATTTGGCACAATGATTACAGAATAACAGTTTGGTGGTTTAACACGGATCTCTTAGGTCATAAAATTACCAAATGCTACATACACTCACCCCCAAACTTTCCTTAACTTTGAAATTTCTCTTCTTTTCTTAGCCATTAAACAAGTAATGGAACCCTCACTTATCTTTGTGCCACTTAGAACATCCTCTTATTAATCCATCTCTTTAACAGTTCGGATCTTTTTCAACAGCAAATAAAGAGGCTTGAAATAAAGGGGCCTTAAAGTTTTACTTGGGACTATCACATTAGGCACACATATATTTCTTTGTTAAAATTCCCAATCTCTAGGATCCAGTTAAAAAACAAAACCAAGACAATCATGCTCCAGTCTCCGAAGTTACACATTCTAAATATACTTCAGTCTCACCCCTCATCACCTCCAACCCATTGCTCAACTATTTCACTACTTATCCTCACTACCTGATAATCCTGATTCAGAGCACAGGAACCCAAAGCTCTGGTCAAGGAAAACAATATTTAATTCCTTAACATAACAAATGCTAACAAGTACTCCATTACATATCATTATCCAAAATGTTAACTTTTTTCATAGCAGTTCATTTTGCCAAGGATTTAACTGACGTTTGCCTTAACCAAAGAATTTTGCATCAATTCTCTTCCACCTGAGACTCTCACCACTAAGAAGCAGTTTTATATCCGCCCTTCTACCTTGTCTAGTAACTTTATTAGTCCCCAACTGGACTTCCATTTAGCCTCTAAATCATACCTCTTCCTTACCCTCCTGTAGACCCAGCCTCTTGGAGAACAGATTTCAGGCGTCCTTCTTCATGCTTGGTAGCCTTCACACAAGGCCCCAGGCAATGCATTACAGGCCTGGCCCTTCCCTCTGGACAAAATAACCAACCCTGCCTTGGCTTTCCTTAGGACATCTCCATTTCATCAGGCTCACCCAAACTAACCAGTGACATCTTAATAGTCCGTGCAACTTTGAAAGGCCAGCGATTAGGGCTCCACTCTAGAAATCACTGACGTGTTCCACGACCCCCACAATGACTCAGTGACCCAGACACTCACTAGCTCACCTGCTGGAGTCCCTTACTACTCGAGTACACGTTCTTCTTAGTCCTCACCTCCCCCCACCCTTCAACAAGTCACTGGCCTGCAAAGTCTCCTTTACCTCTATCCACCCTGGGGTCTTACAGACCCCACCAAACTCAACCTGAATCCTCTTATTTCGCTATCTCGGTCTTTCAAGGCTCCTTCATTCCAGGACAGTCCTATCTTCTCGGGTAACCTCTCCAAGCACTGTTTGGGACACAACCTCCAAAAACCGAGAGCGATGCTCCCCCCTCGTCTATCCCCACCGCTCCGGAGGCACCCTCACCTCCCCCCACAGGTTCCTCCGAACTCAACTCACTAAAGCCCCTACCCCGACCCCCGCCCCGGCTCGGGCTCTCCGCGACGGCGGCCGCCCCTGCCCCCAAACAGGATCAAAACACGCGGGCGCCCCCCCACCCCAAGCGATCTGCCCCTCCCCCTCCCCCCGAGGTGCCACTTACCCCAGAGGCAGGCGTGGGGGAGGGGGAGAGCGGCGGAGGGGAGGGGAGGGGAGGGGGCTCCGGTGCGGGGCGGCTCTCAGCCCCGGGGGGCCGGGGCCGGGGCCAGCGGCAGCGGCGGCGCAGCGTCTCCCCCCGGCGGCGGCGGCGCCGTCCCACTCCCGCAGGCACACATAGGCTCCATTGTCCGCCGGCGCCTCCCCCTTTCCGGCTCCCCCCTCTCGGGACCGCCCCTTCTCCCTCCCCTCGACCCTCCCCCAGCTACACCGCGCCACGAAAGGTACGGCCGGCCAGCCTTGGACTCGGGCAGAGAAGTGCCCCCTCCCCCGGCCCCGAGGTCCCGCCCGGCGAGGCGCTGGGGACCGCCCCGCCCCGCCTCGGCGCCCAGCCCCGCCGCCGGGAAGGGCCCGCCCCTCCCGGGGAAAGGCACCGTCCCCCTCCCGGAACGAGCGCAATGGTACCAACCCGGCCTCTACCTCCTCCCCCTCCCCCCGCCTTCCCGGAGAAGCCCCGCCCATCTCCCCGCCCACCAGGTCGCCTGGCCGCCTCTGCCTCCACCCCTTCTTCCAATATTTTACTATGGGACTGCCCCTTCTGCCCCGCCCCTAGTTTGCATGAACACGCCCACAGGACCCTCCCCGGTTCGTCACCGGGCTAGGAGTGACGCCCACTCCGACGCCTTAAAGCGGCAGAGCCCACTTTCTCAACTGAATCTCCCAGAGGGCCGGCCGGGTGGGAGGTGCCACCAGAAAGAGTCTCCTCTTCGCTCACCCTCCTCCCCACGCACACGCACCCGGACTCCCTACCGCCTACCGTAGCCCGGGAGCCGCCGAAGGGGGCTAGAAAAGGCGCGGAGGGGGGAAGGGCAGCGTGGAATTTGGCCATTTTTGACAGAAACCAATTGGGGGCTACTGAAAGAACCGGTCTTTCTCTCACTCTCCCTGCCCACCTCGGTCCCGGCCTAGCTCTCGTCTTCAAGGCCACCTCCTCACACCTCTGGGATGCAGGTCCACCCTGCCCCTTTCCGGTCCCTTCCCTTCACCTCTCGCTGTCTGCGCTGCCGCTGCCTGTGCTGTCCCTCGGGCTTCACCGGCTCCGCAGGACATTCTCGCCAGGGTCCTAGGGACTTGGCTGACGCTGGGTCTCGGTCCGGTCCTGGCCCGGCCCGGCCCCGCCCTCCCCGCCCGGGTTCCGCTCCCTTGCAGCCCTCGGAGGAGATCTGCTTAGGTCCTTCAGTCGCGCCACAACCACAGGGTCGCTCCCCTGATTTTTCGGAAGACCTTTCTTAGCCCTTGTTGGGCTCAGAGCCCAAGGACCCCAGCAACGTCCCCAGCGAAGTACGAGACTGCTCGTTAGGCTGCACTTTTTCTCACACGGAAAACTGCCCGCATCCCGGTTAGTGCGTGTTGCCGCACGAAAGCTCCGACTCGGGCTGCTCCTTCCAGCTTTATTCGTGTGGCCCGTGTTGCTGTCATGACCCCGTTACGGCACACCTGTCTGCTCTCCCCAAACACAGCGTTGCCAGTCTGCATCTGTGCCCTGGGAGTCGCGTAAGATTGCGCCTGCAGTTCTGCGCGCTGGCCCCGGAGATCTCCTAACGCAGTTAGGGGAAGTCTGCCTGCGTTAGAAGGCACTTCGTACTCTCCCCAGGGAAGAAGGCAGCACAGCCTAGAGAGCCAGATAAATTTGCTTCTGTTCTGGCTGCTGTTGCTCATGTTTTTAACCAGGATACCTATTTTGTGTCAGTTTCCCTATCTATAAAATAGGAAACCAAGGATTCCTTGGGGTACCTTTTCAAGGAGTGCTGCTGTTGTGAAGGATAGCACAAGAGAACTCCAAATGATAAAGCTGATCACTACTTTCCAAACCACTTAAAACTCTTAACCGCACTCTTAAGTTTTTATATCGAGCCTCCTCGGCTTAGATCCTATGGAAAAACGGTAGCAAGATGTTTTCTGTCTTCTCTGGTGACTGAGGATATGAGTAAAGGAAACAAGCAACAGAATATAAATGCTATAAAACACAGAACAATTGAAGGATTCCAAATAGGAAATAATTAAAATGTTTTTTAATCAAATTTAAATTATAGAATGTTTGACGTCAAATAGCTTTGGACTTCTGCAAAAGGTGGTGGGAGTGGTTAAGTATGAGCTAAGAGAAGATAGTCAAGTCAGGGTTAATTAAGGTTATAGGGCTGGGAGATGGCACAGTAGCAAGCAAGTGCAAGATCATGAGTTCAATCCCCAGTACCGCATACAAAAAAAAAGTTATTAATTTAGGAGGGAATGGCTCACAAACTGTATATAGGTAGACTACAGTTTTCTTTTCTATAAAAGGAAACCACTGCCTAAATAACCCCTGGGCTAGGGTATCCTCGACCAGATCACTATCCCTAGTAAGCTCAAAGCAAACTCATTAAAACAAAAATGCACGTATAAGAAACTCCCTATTTTTAGTGGAAGTAAGCCCTCATGTGACCAGATATATTAAAGTTCAAAAGTACTGTACACCCTGAATCAGAAGAAAAATCCAAATGAATATTAAACGCACCACACTCGAGTAAGAACAGTACCAAGGATCAGAGTGTGCTAAAAATCATGAAATCTAAGTAAAAATTTCTATAGTAATATGATTTTAGTTATAATACACATGAGATAGAAATGTTTTAAAATATTATTTACCCTGTAACCAGTTTATTTTACTAGAATGTTTGTTCTCTAAATTTTCTAACTTACATCCACTTCCATCTCACCCGAGAAAGAATTCTATTTCAGTGTACAGGGATCTAAAACACTACATAGACAAGAACACTAATAGATAACGGTGAAATCATTTTTAAAAGCATCCTATAAATAAATACTTCAAAATGTTTCTGCTACCCTAAAAATTCTAAGATAAGAAATCTTTTTTTAACCCAAATGGTAAAAAAAAATTTTAAAAGGCTTTTAACACTAAAGAAACCTAGTTTTGATTTTCTTACTGAAATTTTTGCCTTATAAAGATAAGTGTTAATTACATTGCAAATATAGATGATAAAAGTTTGTCTTCTAATTCTTCAATTAGTCATAGCACTTGTGTTATTATTTAAGTTTACTTACATTCTTTTCTACCTCTTCACTTTCAAGTTGAAGAAACAAGTGCTTTTGTTTATTCAGCTCTTGATAAACACACCTAAAAATCAGAATTGGGAAGGACTCCATCCTGTTTTTCAGATAATTCTGAAATAGAAATTTAATGATTTTACCAAGATTATGCTCTCTTTTAGGGACTAGGATTTGAGTGCAATACTCCACTGTTCTACATTTCAAGGGTTGATCATTCCTGATAGTATTTATTATTGTAGGAGAGAACATAAAAGTTCTGCCTTAAGAATAATGAAATTAAGACTAAGCAAGGTTGAGCCCACTCAGCAGCTGGTGTTAGAGTTACAAGAGGCCCTAATTCAAGACCATGAAATCCTTGCCATGGTCAAAGCCCTCAGCATGTTTATGGACTCCTGCTGTTTGTGCTATTTATTACTGATTCATCTACATACCTCACTGTCCAAAGAAAAGCTGATGAATTTCAACACCAAAAGAGCACTGCCAAGAGAGTCATAACAACTGAAAATGAAGGGTTATGATAGAATGGCATCTCTTGACTTTTACGGTAACATAATAATTGTAGTCAGAAAAATTATTTCTTTTTTAGGTCTCCCATGATGGAAAAACAAATTTCCCTGTCCTGGCTTTCGCCCACCCACTGAAGTCTGAGAGAGAATCTGAAGAGCTTCAGCCCTGGCTAAAAAATTTAAAACTAATTATCTTTTTGGTAAAATAAAAAAATCTATTGATTTTTATTGATTCTACATCCCCACCTCTTTCAGCTGCAGCCTCACTTAGGACCACTGGCCCTCTGATGCCAGAGTGGGTGTTGTTCTGTGTTCCCACGTACTTGCTTTGCACGATCTGGAAATGAGAGGTGCAGTATTTGTGAGCCTCTGATGGCTGTCAGATAACCTTGAGAAGGTACCACCAGTGTATCTTCCCTTTATTTTCAGGCTTAAACTGATATGGGTGTGCCTCTTACTTGTCATTCTGCTTTCGAAAGTTCCAGCTTTGTGGTATGTATCCTGCCACTTCCTTATGCTCTAAGTGACTTTTTAAAAATCTAGCCAAAGTTCATTATGGTTTAATAAGGGACAACATTCGTGTTCCATGTGGTCTAAGTATTTTCCCCCAAGTCACTTGACTTTCCTATTAGTTCTTCACATTTGTCCTAATGGACAAATTAAAGTCCTTCATTCTTCGGTCTTCTTTGCTCTCCAGTGTTCCCTAGGTTCTTTCATCCTCCTAACTTTGCATGCATCCCTTTCCCTCCTCAATGTCCACTAATTTGATACTTCATTTCTTGTTCTCAATTACTTTTCCTGCACTCATTTTGGGTAAGTGTTCTTGTTACTCTGTATTCCTACTACATTTGCCCAGGAATTTTGTCCTTTAGATACAATTACTTCATTTTTCCTGACTTCTGCCTTTGCTGCTAGGTTCTTCTTATTTCACACAATCAACCTCCCCCCAGTTACTCTGGAATTGCTACTCAACCATTTCAACTTTGCCTTCACCTCTGTGGTTTGCATCCAGTTGTTCTCACTACTGGCTCAGAATTTTTGACCTCCCTCTATGCCAGTAAAGTAAATCCCTACTAGCTACGTGGACTCACTCTTTTCCCTTTTCATTCCTGGGCTGACATAAAACCAAGAAAATGGACCCCAACTAAAATTTAAGTATACAACTTAAACTGAACTTCATTACTTTACTGCCTGGCAACCCTTTTTATATTTCCTTATTGTTGCTTCTGTCGTTTCTGACAGAAATTATTCCAAGTTTTATCCACACTTCTCCGATATTTGCAATATATAGAATACTGCAGTCCTAAATTGCAAGATATGTTATCTCATCCCACCTTTGAAGAAGGGCTAGTTCAGTTTTCTCTCTTCCATTAGGTTTTTGTTGCTCTTGTTTGGTCTTTTTGTGTCAGGGTCTTGCTATGCAGTTCAGGCTGGCCTTCAACTCACTTTGTAGTCTAAGCTGGCCTCAAACTCCTATCAATCCTCCTGCCTCAGCCTCCCTTCTTTTTACATCAATATCCTCTCCCCTTTTTCATTCAAATTTAGCCAAATGCTAACCTGCCTCCTTCTCCTCTCTTCATCAGTCAAATCTACACATTCCTTCTAGACAGCTCTTCCTAAAAGACATATTTACATAAGATCACAGTTTGTGTTGTATCTATTCCTAATTAATTCCTCTATTTCCTGTTCAGGGCCCTTCTATCCTATGAACCTAACAACATGGATAAGAGAAATAATACTGGCTTTATAGCTACATAGACTTGGGTTTAAATTTTGGGACTTTTAGTGGTACTGGATGTTAAACCCAGGGCTTCCACACTGAGGTATGCCCCCTACCTTTCTCAATTTTGAGACAAGATCATGCTAAGTTGCCACATTGGCCAGTTTGATCTTGAACTTATGATCTTCCTGTTCCTTTACATTTTACTATACAGGTAACTTGAGGCCAAAAAGAAATTATCATCCACTTCAAGTGTTGTTTATATATCTAATTTTAAAACACAGCCTTAGGGTCAGGAGATGGCTCAGTAAAATAAGCACTTGCCTGGCAAGCACAAGGGCCTGAGTTCCATCCTTGGTACCGAAAAAATAAAATAAAACACAGTCTAAATATGCAAACTTTTAATATCTACCTTCTATTGTAGAGCTCACTGTTCCCTCTCTATCCCAAGAGCAGAATCCTATACCTCTTTCATTTTTGAATAATTTATCACTGCTATATTTATCAGACATCTACTAAGTGCAGGGCATCTTAAGGAATCCAAAAATTGAATCAGACATGCAATATCTTTGAGGTTCAATCAAACTTGTATGGAAAATTCATTCATTAAAAAAAAAGTTTAGTAAGTTCTCACTGTATCCCAGGTCCAGAGCACTGAAGATTCCAGTGGATAAGGGGTCATAAGACATGTACCTAGATGCTGAGATGTAAGAATCTATCTAGTTTGGAACACTAACAAGTCAGTATTTATAGTCAATTATAATAAATGGTATGATGTGGGTAAATACCAGGTGTTGGGGGCACACAGAAGAGCAGTATCCATCCAGACTGGAGATTGAAGAAAGCAAAACGATTGAGCAGAATCTCAAAGAATGCGTGGGAGTCAGCCAGGCAAAGGACTCAGCAATGTACAAAGGCTCAGCTGCATTACAATGTATATAAATAACCACAACCAACGTAAGAAAGAAGGTAATAAATAAGAGGCAGTGCAGAGGCAAAAAGTAAAATGGCAATCAGAGGAGATGCATTATTTGAGGGGGAGGGGATAAGCAAATGCCACTTCATGGAGGTGGAGGCATGCAAGGTGACCTGAAGGTCAGGCTGATTCAGATGTGTAGTAGGGCCAGAGGCCTTTCTGTGTCTTCAGCAAACATTCTGTATGGTGCCTGTATGTGACATGGACAGGACCTTGGCTGCTGTGATGGTGATGGTGATGGTGGTGGTGGTGGTGACAATGCCTTTTCTCATGAAGTTTGTTCCCCTGTTTTCCTAGAATACTTATACAGAGAAATTCATGGTTCAGCAGAGCCATTTCTAGAATGTCAGGATCTCTGGTTTTGGATCCTAGCTCTGCCTTTTGCAAGCTGTATAATCTTGCTAAGGTTCATAAAATGGAGTAAAAATAATAGTTTCTTCTCAGGACAGTGTGAAGATAAATAAGTGGCTGCATATAGATACATATGAATAGTGCATGGCACACAGTAAATGCTTACTAAGTGTTGCCTATGCCTTTACATTTGGTTACCTCTGGATTGTCCAGATTGGAATTGGCCCTAGGAGAGATTTTAGGCTCACTGAAAAGGCCACATTTCACTCTGTCATGCCCAGGGTCACCAGCATGTCCATAATGTTCCTGGAAAACTCTAAATTCATGCTCAGAACCCATACCTTTAGGTTTAAGATATTACTTCCCTATACTTTTAGACTTAAGTTGTAACACTTCAGAGGGTAACACAATAAAAAGTTAGCTCTGTTTTATTTTAAGAACTTATCCAGCCATACTTCCACCCTTAAATATTACCTGCACTCAGAATATTGTGAAGAAAGAGACTGATTCTGAATCTTAGAGATCTTTTCCCAGAAATTAAAGCCAGAGGACAGATACTCTGAAGGCTTTCTGAGGGCAATAAGTCCTCTGGGATTGGAGGAAAGGGTTGAAATTGGAGAGAGATGACAAAAAGTGATGAGAACACAAAAACATGGGTACTGATGCCAAGAAGGAGAGGCTTTGCTAAGATAAACGTGCTGATCTTGGTTTTGGAGTAATTTACCAACCACCCATTTCTTCAGTGCTGCACTTTGGAATAAATCCTTCTGCCTAGGATCAGTCTTTGTTATGGCTGGTAGCCAGGTGCCCCACAAAGCCTCATGCAGTCATAGGTGGGGCTGTTCAGAGGTGGTGGTATGTGCTGCTGGGATCAAGGATGTGCTGCTGGGGCTGATTCCCCGTGTGATGCTGGGATTAAGGAATGAGTACAAGCAGGTAGTCTGGGTAAGGTATAAGAGACTGAAAGAGAATCCTTGCTTCTTGCTTGTCCCTTGCAGCTTGCTTAATTCTGCCTTCTGCCTGCCCTGCTTTTGTCATGAGCTGCTTTGGCGATGCCCCTCTGCCACACCAGCCTGCCTTAGAACCAGCTTTCTGTGGACTGAAAGCTCTATGAACTGTAAGCCAAATAGATCTTTCCTCCTTTAAGGTCAGGTGTCCTATATTTCGTCTCAGCAATGAGAAAAGTAAATAAGACAGTCTTGATCAATAGGAATCAAGACACTAAACAGGTGATCAAGTACCTGCTTTTCAAATCTCATGCTGGCTTTTACACATTTGCTTTCTTAATTTTTTACCAATAAGGAATTAAAAAGCACCTAGAGTGTCTAGTATTAAATTAAGTACAGTGAGAGTTTCATTAGGAGCTGAAAACATCTTACAGACTGGTTCAAGAAAAAAAAACATGATAAAATGTTTAATAACAATTCCTTAATTGAATTACATGTCACAAAGCACAGACTTACAGGGAAAAAAGAGACAAAAAAGAAAAAGCAACGAGTAGACTCTAGAATAATGAGTAATAATTTCATGAAGAGCCTGAAGTGACTCAGGGCTGGGTGCAGTGGTGCATGCCTGCAAACCCAGCACTCTGCAAGGCTGCGGCAAAAGAATCAAGTTCAAGCTTCATCTTGGGAAGTTAGTGACTTATGAGATAATATCTCAAAATCGAAATAAAAGAGGGTGGTAGCTTCAAGGAGAAAGGGTGACCCAGAAGAGACAGATAGGGAACCACGCCTGAGCACGGAAAGGAGCAGTGTGCGTGTAGGGAGTGCATCAGAAAGTAGCAATAGTGAAAGTGATTTTAAAAATGATCCTAGGGGCCAGCAAGATTGCTCAGCTGTCTAAAGCACCTGCTTAGGCAAGCTTAGGCAACTGCTTGGCACTTGGTTTGGTCCCTGGCACCACATACCATGCTAACCATGCCCCCAGTGTGGGCTGAGCTGGCCACAAAAAAAAAAAAAAAAAAAAAAACAATTATGATGACATCTGCCATTTATTGAGTATTTAGTATGTGTACATGATAAGCATGATTCTGTGGACTGTAATTTCTGCAACACACACAGTAACTCTAGGGTATGAACTGTCCTTTCCCCTTTTCACTTGAGAAGAAGCCCTTCTTATTTAAAAAGGTAAGTGACATGCAAGGCAAGTGACTCCCAAGCCGCAAGAGATGGGTAGAGCTGAGGTTTAAACTAAAGTCACTCTACAGTGAAAGAACTTCATCTCTGCTATACTCTCTCCTTGATGTGCATAGCAGGGTTTGGGGGGTTACAGTTGTATAAATAAGAACTAATTATACACAATATAATTTAGAGAAGATGTATAAGGCTATATCATTAATTCTTTTTTTTTAATTAAAAAGCTAGTTTACTAAGCACTGCCTGTGGGACAGGTAATTTCCTTATAGCATCATCCTTGCTGTGACTTACAACTGTATTCATTTCTCAGATGTCAACCAAAATGGAGAGACTAATGGCTTGTTCAAGGCTCAAAACTATATTAAGAGTACAGGGTCTAGACTTGCATACTAGGGTAGGGGCAAGGCCTGTGTTGTTCTGACCTGGTTCTCTGACTCTCTCCTTCAGTGAGGGAAACCCCTGTAAAAATAACATCATCACAATGTGCATGGTATTTTTCAAAGTGTTTTCAAATTCATAGCCATAGCTATTTCTGACAAAAACCATGTGATGGACTAAGTGTCTGCTTTGGCAAGCTCAGGCACTAGGGTTGATATCGAGTCCCACATGCTGTGCAGGCCCCAACCCAGGAATGCTGAACTGGCCACTGGGTCTGGGTGTGGTGGCACACACCTCTAATGCCAGCCCAGAGGAGGCTGAAAACAGGAGGGTCCAAGCTGCATAGTAAGACCCTGTACCAAGCACTGATTGATTGTTCTCCCTATACCTGGCACTGTGGTAAGAGCTTTATAGAAGGTTCTGTTATGGAACAGTTCTATAAAATAGATTCTATTAGTAATTTATTTTACACATGAAGAAATAGGAGATTAGAAAGGTAAAGTAACTTAATGAAGAAGCTGCTAGCTCAAGGTCATGTGACAATGAGTGGTGATTCCTAAGTAGTACATAGCCCTGATTCACATCTACTCATGCCCATTTCATGTCACTGTTCTAACCATTAATCTACAGTTCCAGAAAGGAAGATTTGAGAAGAGAATACAGTAGGCAAGGACAGCAGCTAGAAGACTGAGGAAACCTAGGTGTGAAATGATGCAGGCCCTGGGAGGGTAACGGGAAGTAAAGTAGCAGAGTCAAGCGCTAGATGACAGGAGGGTGGTAACACCTGACTTTTGTAGCACATGAGTATGAGGAATGAAGAAGAGCAGACATTTTGTTTCTAGTCATAAAGTTGACTAGAAACTTTGGGGGTATCATGGTTTGAAATGGAAGGGGCACTGGTAAACAATAAGATGTCATTATATACCAAACAGTATGGTGATTTTTTTTTAAATGTAGATGATACCACATGTTGGTGAGAGTAGAGAGAAATTACAACTCTTATATATTTCTGTATGTCTGTATAAAATGCTCTAAAAAATAGATTAACGGTTTTAGAAGTTTAACGTCAATTTACTGTATGATCCAGCAACTGTATTTCTAGTGATCTACTTAGGAAAAATAAAACAACATATGTCTATTTAGAGACACATGTATGAATTCATAGCACCATTATTTCTAATAGCCAAAAAGTGGAAACAACCTATATGTCCACCAACTGATGAATGGATAAATAAAATGTGGTGTATCTACACCATGGCATGGAATTCAGCAATAAGAATGAACTCACCAAAAGAAAACGTGTGTGAGAGAAAGTGAAAAATGTCATAGCATTAGGGGGTAGAATGATGATTTACCTAGGCTAATATGTTACTCACATGCCCAGCTAAAATTAAATTTTACTGGCATTTTCTAAGTAACCATTCATTGACCGCAAGGCTATGCGCCTTCCAGATGGTAGGCTGGGGCCAGGGAGATAGTGCAATGGCGTAAGTGCCTGCCTGGCAAGTATGAGGTCCTGAGTTCCACCCCTGGTAGAAAAAAAATGTAGGCTGGAATTTGTCTCAGGGGAAATTTCCTCTAAGTGACTAAGACACATACGGATAAGGCATAAACTGAATATGTTCCCAGTATTTTGCTGTTTAAACAAAAACTGGCCAAACACCTTTTAACAAATTTAGAAGCCACATTAGCATTTGCGAGTGTTGTGCTTCAAGAACAATGAAATGATATTTCACTTGGCCATTATTTTTTTTTTTTTTTTTTGTCTTTTTGAGACAGGGTCTCACTATGCAGTTCAGGCTGGCCTTAAGCTCACTTTGTAGCTCAGGCTGGTCTCGAACTCACAACAATCCTCCTGCCTCAGCCTCCCGAGTGCTGGGATTACAGGCCTGTGCCACCACGCCCGGCTTCTCACTTGGCCATTAATGATCAAAACAGATACTACATTGGGTCCTGCTGGAATAGGGCTTTATGACCCCATAAGTGACTTCTGAAATTAGAAGGAGCCCACAGAGACTCTCAGGGATCTCGGCAACTGCTTCCCTACTTTAAAATTTGGAGCAAACCTTATTCTTCTTGGCCTCACCAATCTCATGTTTCTTTTCTGGCAAGGCCTGACTGACGGAGGAGAACCTAAGCCCCTCCCCTACCACCACCACTGTGCCCACAGTACTAGGGAATGAACTCAGGGTCTGCACACCAAGCTACATCCCCAGACCTTTTTTATTTTGTATTTTGAGACAGGGTTCAGCTAAGTCACTAAGCTTCCCAGCTGCTCTTGAACTTTTCATCTTTCTGCTTCAGTCTCCCAGAGTGGCTGGATTATAGAGATATGTCACCAGGCCTACCTGGAACAATCGTTTTGTTTCTCCTTTTATATTTCTAGTGTAAAAGAGTCAAACCTAGAGTATAGTAGGAATCTGAGAATTCCAAGTAGAGGTAGAGGAGTGCAGGAAAGGGAGCCTAAGGTCTGGAAAACGCTGGATTTGGGATCAACAGATGATGTCAGGGGACTCTTAAACCTGGGTCCAGGGTGGAGACTAAAATTAGAACTCAGATGAAGAAAGGTAGCTTTGCTTTTTTTTTTTTTTTTTTTTGTGAAACTGAAGATCAAACCTAGAGCTTTCACATTGAGTTACATCCCCAGCCCTTTCTTTCACAAACATTTAATTGAGATTGATCATTTCCTTAAAATATGAATACAGCCAACAGCCCAAGGCCATATGAACAGCTTGTGGCTTTTTAACCACTCAGATCATAGGTATTCCAAATGGCATTAGCAGTCATCACTACAACAAAATGGCAGTAGTAATTGGACCTGCCAGTAGACTTTATTAAACGCTTTAATGAAGAAGTATAAATATTACTGTACTGCAAAGTTGATGCTTTTAATATTAAAATGGTTATAACTATTTTTGTAGCCTTGTGTATTTACTCTTAATATGTTTAAAATCCATGTTTTTAGCATTAGTCTGTCCATAGGCTTCACCAAATTGTCCAAAGGGGTCCACGGCACAGAGAAATACAATGATCCTAGTTTATACCTAGTACCACCATCACCACCAAAATAAATAAATAAATTTTAAAAAGCCTTTCTAGAAAGCCTGAAATCTGGCCATTAGAGAACATTTCCTTTGGGTTTTTAAGATTCCCATTAAAATGCAAATACCCCCCAGAGGAGAAGAACTTCTCCAACTGTTATTAGTTAACCCCTAAAGCAGGTCTGTTTAGCAGCTAGCTGAGCACAACCTGCTACACTTCAGTTACACAAATGTGTACTGACCTGCAGCCACAGCTGTGGTGTCTAGCCAGAGACCGGGAGTACAACCTTGTGAGGTTTCTCAGCTCCGGGATGGGGATGTTTGCAGTAAGGCAGCACAAAGCAAGTCTAGAAGAGTCAGAGGAAGAGAAAGGGTCTCGGGGAGTCATAAAGGGCCCAGTCGTTTCAGGCGGAGGGGTGGCTGAGTGGGTGAAGAGGGCTCCTTCGGGCATGCGCCAAGTTCATGGTCCAAGGGCGGAGGTAATCAGGTGGATACAAGTTAGATGCAGTACCAGCTTTGGCTTCTCTAGGCTACGAAGGTTTGGAGAGGCACTGGAGAGAGGGCTTAGTGTTTGCGGTGGCAGGGACAGTCTAGAAAGACTCGGTGACTCCGTGCCCAGAGGGAGTAGCTCAGGAGCTGAGTCCTCAGGACTCAGTTTAGAAGGCAACCAGGGGCAGGAGGGGCAGGGGACCGGCTCGGTGTTCCCAAGGAGGTCTGTGCTAGGGACCTACGGAGCTCAGGACCCAGTGGAGCAACTCGTTGCAACCCGGGCTGCAGTGCCGGAAAAAAAGCTTACTTTACTTGATTGCTAAGGAATTTGCATTCTTCCAGCTTGGACTGATCAGAAAAGGCTTCAAGAAAGAAATATATGAGTCGCTCCTTAAAGCATGAGAAAAATCTCAACAGGTGGAAATGAAGCTGGAGAGGGTGTTTCAGACAGGGGACAGCACCACCAGCCTGGGCTGTGGTGACACCTCGAGCTTGGTGAGATTGCTGGGAACCCCACCAGGGTAGCTGAGCTCAGGATCCCTGGAAACATGTTAATTGCTCAGTAGCACAGGAATGGGGAAGACTCTTTAGATACAACTCCTGGGCTAAGCAATGGTTTGCCTAACTTCATAGGTGCTCTGGAAGCACAGTGGGGCTGTTTGGGAGCATAGGAAGAGAGGAGGCTAAAAACGAAGAAGGGCTTTGAGTGCTCAGTGAGAAACTGGAAACTGACCCCAGCCAGACTTATGGAAGACTTAGGGGACAGAAGCTGTTAGGATGGAAAGTGGGGAACCCAGCTGGGGCTCTTCTAGTAGTTCAGGTAGGCAGTAAAGAGGCCTGACTTGATAATGGAAAGAGGAAGGGGTTGGGGAGAAAATGTAAGTGACATTTAGGTGGCAGCCTGTGTGACTCACTACTGAAGTGCGCAGAAAACTGAGTAACATGGTTTCAGGGATCTGAGCTGGGCAGTGGGGAAAACAGCAAAAGGGGGGCCTGAGATGATTTGGGGAGAAAGGGGAGCATTTAGGCTTATCCTGCTGGCACAGAGCCAATAGGTGATGTTTTTTATTATGAGTGGCAATCTGCTGAGGTTAATGGGGCACAGGGTGGGGCACAGGCAGAGAAAGGGTGTGATGGAGGAGGGCAGTGTGGGTTAAATTTAACAGTTTTCTTGAGAAGCCCCTCACAAGGTGGAAGGAGCTCTGAGCTATAAACCCGGGCAAGTCCCTTCTCTTCCCAGGAGCTCTATCTGTTGGAAAAGCAGGCGATAATAAAACTTATCACCCACTCATCTCTGGGGAGTGCTGCAAAGAGCAACCAATATACATACATAAATAAGCTTAAAGCTCTCAGCAAGAACAAAGTGTGCTAGAAATGCTAAGCAATAATAAATTCAGCTACCCCTTTCAGCATGATAGTAAACAAGGTGTCTTTTTTTTTCTCAGAGCAGTTGTAGTTAACCAGGTCCTAACTTTGAGGCTGTGTATAGAGCCTCTAACAACAGATAATTAAATCTAAAATCTTGATTTCCAAGAATTCTCTCAATAGAGGGTCTCAAAGTGACCCTAATGCCTGTATGAAACCAAGGCCCAGAGTATATAGCAATTAATTAACATGAAAATTACATCATCATTCTGTCCTTCTTGGTATTATGTGTGACTAACATCAACACCCAAACCACAGGCAGTTCTCACCACCCCTCTAAACTGTACTCTTTGTCACACCTCTGAGGTCTGTCTCTTGGCAGAATGGTGCCATATAAAATATTCAGTTCCTAGACAGGATGTGTGCAACCTACACGGGGAGAAGGCTTCACACAGAAACACTGAAAGCAAAAAAAGCATTCCTAAGATGATAAAGAGTGCAAATCCAGTTTTAAAGGAACGTGTCTCTAATTATATGTTCCATGCATTACAAATCTCTTTTAATAAATCCCATCATAATCTCTGCTCCCCTAAAGAGAAGACTTGATAGGTAATAACTCCCCTCCTCTGTGGTAAAATCCAATTTTCACACCTGGTAAATGAAATAACTCCACTGTGAACCAAGGGCAGGTTGGGGTGAGCTGTTAACAGAAGGTTAGGGGCGATGCATCATGTAACAGCTCTTCTGGGATCCCCTTCCTGAGATTTGCTCTTTTTATGCCAGTTGATGCTATTGGGCCAGAAAACCTCCAACCTCCAAGGTTACAAAGCTTAAGCCTTTATCACCCAGAGTACTTATGAATGAACACTATGGTGCACGACTCACATATGTGCAAAATCTGGCTCTAGCCTTTATCTCCTATTCAGTAGGAAGGCTCCTTACTGTTTGTATATGTTCAGGAGATAAGTTTCTATCCTACATTACATAACAACCAAAAGAAGAAGTAGTGCCACTGAAATTTACTTTTGCAATGAGGTAATTCCTGGATAAAAACATACCCCGTAATCTAGTCAAGGTCTGTATTCTGTATAGATTTAGTAAGGAACAAAACAGGGTATTTTTTTGTTTGTTTGTTTTTGGTAGAACCAGGGATTGAACTCAGGCCCTTGTGCTTGCCAGGAAAGGCTTATTCTACTAAGCCATCTCCCTGGCTCCTACAAAAAAGTATTGCAAGAAATCAGAGATGAACCTCCCCACAACACACACATAACTTAAGATAACTGGGCCATCCCAGTGTCACATCCCAAGATACAAAAGAGTTCAGTAAAGAAAAAAGAAGGATTATTCAATAAATAATAATAATTTGCTGCTCTTTGGAAGAGCACTTTGGATCCTCATCTCACACTGTATAATAAAAACACCTAGTGGTACTACATAGAAAAATACGAAAATGGATTAGTTAAAAGAAATAGAAAATATAGGTGATGATGTATCCAAACTAGGGGGACAAAGTAAGATATTTTTAGAATAAAATCAAAGGAAAAACACAATTGAACGTATTCAACTTCAAAAAAATGTAAAATTCTGTATGTAAAGATCAAAATGAAAAGGCAACTTAACAAAAACATATTTTCAACAAGTATAACTAAAAACAAATTAATATTTTTTAGTGTACAGACTAAGTGGTATGAAAGGTGTAAATATTTGAGTTGATATTTAACATTTCAGGTACAGCCAAATAGCTCAATGGATTAAAGCATTTGCTTAGACACAGGGGCCAGGAGCTCGATCCCCTGGCCTGCTGTGCTGACCCCACCCCTGGGTGCACTAAGACAGCAATTGAGACTGGGTGTGGTGGTGTGCACCTGTAATCCCAGCACTTGGGAGACTGTGATTAGCAGAATCACTGAGAGTCTAATGTATGCAGTGAGACCCTGTACACCCTGTAGGCCCTATCTTAAATACAAAAAAAGAAGAAATTTAATATTTCAGGTAGCATTAATAGAGGAAATTCACTTGATTTATAAAAAGAACTTGTAGCCGATAATCAAGGAAACAGAAATAAATTACTTTTTATGAGGTTTTGGCACATGGTACACAGTTGGTAAATATTTATTGACTTGCATAAATTAATAAAAATAAAATTCCAAGGTTCAGCATTAGTATATGTGGTCAAATGAAAAACATGTAGGTTTACACACTGAAGCAAAACCCAGTATCTTGTTCTTATGAAGGGAAGATGGTAACCATTTTTGGGTTTGTAGACCAGAGGGAATCTCTGTTGAGACTCTTAGTAGATCTGTCATGGTAGGACAAGAGCAGTCACAGACACTATAAGAGGAGAAGCATGGCTTTGCACCAGGATTATCTATTTCAAAATTTATTTTTTATGTTTTGACCAGCTCTGCCTGCCCTGAGGGTAGAGCTGGTGCGGCATGTGGTATGGGGGATCATGCCAGGATCCTCTGTGCTTGCCTAAGCTTGCCTAAGCAGGCATTTTAGACCTGTGAGCTATCTCGCCAGCCTCCAGGATTTTCTGTTTAATGGACACTCAAATGTGAGCTTCACATAATTTATATGTGTCATGAAATATCGTTTTTCTTTTTCTCTAAACTCTAAACGAGTAAAAACCACTCTGAATTCTTGGGTTTATACAAAAACAAGCCACAGGACAGTCTGCTTCGAGTCTGAGCTTGCCGTCTGCTCTACGAAAGCAGCATTTCTGGACATCAGTTTGGCACTTTCTATTAAAAGGCTTTACAAAGATCATACTCAGACTTATCTGCAATAAAATAACTAGGTACAGGCCAGGTGTGGTGGTGTACACCTGTAATCCTAGCACTTTGGAGAGAGACTGAGGTAGGAGGATTGCTTTGAGTTTGAGGCCAACCTAGGCTACTCGTAAACTCAAGGCCAGCCTGAACTACACAGTGAGACTTTGTCTCAAAAAGTAAAACGAAGGCAAAATTAAAATTAAAATAACTAGGTATAAATGCCTTTTTAAATCAAAATTTTAAGGTGCATATGCTTTGTCCTAAATTGCCCCAATAATTCCTTTTCTGGAAATAATTTACAAGGCAAAAGGAAACGAGAAACATACATAAAAAAGCACCTAAGCAGGTGGCAGAATGGGAATGGTACTTTCAACCTTTATATATTCATATGATGAGTCATTCCACAAACACAAATCTTTTGCAAAAAATATTACATGCAAAAAAGTTTATAACACAAAGTTACATGAAAAAACAGGAAATAAGAAATGTACATTGTCACACCTTAATTTCACCAAACATGTACATACAAGTTCTATAGATTACAAATACATGTGTGCATGCACAGAGAAAAGATAGAAGGAAATACAATAAGATATACATAGTGCTCTGGATGTTGAGCTTATGGGTGGTTAAATTTTTCTTTTTATTTTGTTATGGTTCTCTTCTACACCTGTTTATGACTTTTATAATCAGAAAAATATATACAAATATTACATTTAAAATAAACTGGAAAAAATTGGAAGTTCACAGAGGGTAGTCAGAGAAGAAATAAAGAAAAGCTTTTCAAATGCAAGCTACTTGTAAAATCCTGCCTAAACTGCAATGAAAAACAGACCCAGGCAACTGAAAGTCTCTAGGGTCTAAAATTCTTGCAAAATCACCACAGGAGAAAAAAAAATCTGATCAAAAGCAGCTGAGATCTGGAATCTACAGTGGGCCCTACACTGAACATATCCAGAAGAAGAAGCAAGACATTAAAGGCTGTATAAGTAGGTAGGTCTTTTTCCTACCCTCCCATTCCTTTGCCTTCCAAAGAAACAAAAAAAGAAAATCTATTCATTTTTCAAAAGCTAGAAAAATGTAATTGTATGACTAACCCTTGATGCTGAGTTTTATTGTTTAAAGAGATATGATTTCTCTCTTCCAAGCGTTAACAACCATTTAAGCCTTAATGTATCTTTTCCTGTAAAATAAAAGCAATAGGAACTGGGGACAGCAGTTAAAGAAATGGAGACTTTTTTTTTTTTTTTGTCTTTTTTTGAGACAGGGTCTCACTATACAGTTCAGGCTGGCCTTAAGCTCACTTTGTAGCTCAGGCTGGTCTCGAACTCACAACAATCCTCCTGCCTCAGCCTCCTGAGTGCTGGGATTATAGGCATGCGCCACCACGCCCGGCTGAAATGGAGACTTCCCTTAACTAATTTGTTATTTCACAGCTTGTCCCAGAACCTGACCTACACACAACTAGTATATGGCCATCAATCTGCAGAGGTCACTATGCCAGACAATGTGCCGTGCCTGTATACCCGTTGTTTCTTTTTATTGTAATAAGAAGCACATAAGGAAGGTTTCTCCTAAAATTATCTGAGCAACTGTCCTGCCAGACAGGACATAGCACATAAGGCTTATAAATACCAAATAATTTGTCCAGGATTATCTTAGTACATTCAAATCCCAGCTTTCAAATTTGTGACATCAATGGCTAAAATACCCTAAAAATCAGATTTTGAACAGGCAGGTCTATGTTATTAACAAACATACTTGAGTGTAATAATCAAAGTCATAGTGAGTGTTATTATTTTGTTTCATTTTTCTCACCTACAAAAATGGGAGCAGTAATAAAGTCTATCCCCTCAAAAGTAATACAAGGGAAATGCCCTGCACATAGTAGGCCTTCAATAAAAAGTGGCTTTTAGGGGACAATAATTACTAATAATTTCCTTTGCAAAGGCAAGAGAGTCTCAAGGTTCCTAAGAGGAAAACAAAGATGAATTAAGGGGGAAGTAAGGAAATTGTGAAGGTAACTTGGGAAGAGGAATTTTCTGTCTCCATTTCCCAGAGATTTATTGCCTTTTCTATTTAAGATAAAGAAAGCATGTTTGGGACAACAGGTTGGGAAATGAAGGTGGTTTATAGTATGCCATGCTTTAAAAATCAAATCTAAACTCTTTAAGACCACAAACCACGGTGCACCATGCTTTTCTAGATGGGGAGGAGTAATGAACAGTTGCCCAGGAAGGCTGCCTCATAGAGCCCATGAGATGAGCCAAAGGAGAATCTTTTACCCACAAAGAGGAAAGTGGTAATGTCCTTCTCTTCCTCTGTGGTTTTAACCTAAGCCACAACTCCTCCCCTATAGTTATAAATATTTGCTTTACATACATTCAGATGTACGTCAGCTTTCTTTTATCTGATATGTTACTCCTTTTCTTTCCATATGGAAACATAGCATGCACTTGGCTTCCTCCCTGGTGAGCTTCTTCAGTGTGTAGGAATGGTTTGGAGCTGCTCTCGCAGCCCATCTATTCTACACTTAGCTGCCAGCAGAAGGGTCTGTGCCTGGAGACCCAGGGAGGACTCCAGTTCTTCAGTGCTCACCCCTGTGGCACGGAGGCAGAGAAGGTAGATAAAGGGACTCCACATCTCTTAGGCAAAGGGGAAAAACCTTCCAGTCTGGGATTAATGAGAACACTGGGATTTCCACTGAGAGACAAATGCAGGAAGCATAATATCTTGCTTTTGCTTTTTAACAGAAGAAAGAGGAATGAATGAAAGAGAGAAATGCAGCACTCAAGCCTAGGAAAGGAAATTGGAAAGTACCCCAAAAGAGGTAAGTTCAGGAAGGTGGGCAGACTGCCGTCTCCTGACTGCTGCTGTGGTTCCCGAGTTAATATTTGCCAGACTTAGCATTCCTGCGAGTGCCGTTGGGATAATGGGCCCCACTCAGAATCACGTGCGAGCATTCTCTAGCTCAGCCGAGGGACAGGATTTCAACCGTATCACACACAGCTCTCATTACTTGTGAGGAAATGATCTTACTGAGGAAAGCGTCACAAACCATAAACACATTGACTTGAAAAGGTAGAGCTGTTAGGTGTCCCTCTATTCATGACTATACAGAGTGCTGGTCTCAACAACTAGTGTCCAAGTCCAGCATGACATTTCCCAGGGTGGGTCTGAGAGCCCCTGCAGAATGGGGAAACAAAGAAGGATGCCCTCAAGTTTTACCTGAATACTGGAAGGGGTGCAGCAGCAGTCACTTTCCAGAAGAATTTATTAAGCACCATCAATGTCAAGAGGATTTCTCTTCTAAATAGAACAAGAAAATTTTCTGCCTTTGGGAAGTCTATGATTTTTTTAGCAATGTAACATGCCAGAACTTAGAATTCTAAGAAGAGAAAGGACTTTAGGTATCATTTCAACCTCACCCCTATTTCTAGCTATATATATAAAGGACCAGCAAGATAGCTCAGCAGACTAAGCCCCTGCTTAGGCAAATGCAGGCACCACATGCAGTGCTGGCCCTGGCCCTGGGCTGAGCCAGTCACTGAGACCATGTGTGGAGGTGCATGATTGTAATCCCAGTGCTGGGAAGGCTGAAAACAGGAGGATCACTATGAGCCTGAGCTGGGTAGTGAGACCCTATACTTAACACATAAAAAAAAAGAAATCTAAGGAGGTTGAATGACTATCTTTGGTCACTTAAGTAGTAAATTAGCACAGATTGAACCAAACTTTCTAACTCCAAATCTGGGTAACTTTCTGTTTTACTTCATTTATAATTCAAAAGAATAACTAGAGCAAATAACTAAGCAAGCTAATGCAATACAAACCATGTGCACAAAGCACTGTGGGATGGGGTCTGAAGGGAGTTAGTACAGAGAAGTCACTTAACAAGAAGGCCTAAATAATATGATATATGGGAATTGTCAGAAACTCAGTTCAAATTTCGACTGCTACTTTCTGAATACCTAATAAATGCAGTGCACTCAAGATAGACAGAAAGAAGGCTCATCAGATTGCTTTCCCTAAAAGAAAATTATCCTAACTATATTCCTTACGTAGGGAAATAATAAAGTACATGAGATAGTCACTAGCTGGCAAGAGAAGAAAAACTGCAATAGAAAAGTTTTGTTGTTGTTTTGTAATAGAAAAGTTAAGCAGGAATTTTGGGGGGGACATACCTCAAGAGGAAGAATTAAGTTGCATTAAGAGATTTTTTTTTTTTGCATTAAGAGATTAAAGGGGAAAATTCTCTAAATTTAAATTGGGTAGGAGCTGGGTATGGTGCCACACACTTGCAAAACCAGAATTCAGAAGCCTGAAGCAGGAGGATCACTATGATTCTGGGGCTAGTCTGAGCTATGCAGGGAGTTTGAGGCCGGCCTGAACTACACAGTGAGATACTGTCTCTAAACAAAACAGTAAAAAATAAATCTAAGTTGGATAAAAGGAGAAACAACCAGTTAATGTACAATTTAAAACTATTGGTAGTTTTTCTAGATTAACATAATGTTTTCATCTTTTGTATTGCCCATAGCCATATTCACTTATTTTGATACCATGAGCACCATATAGACACACACATGCGCGCGCGCGCACACACACACACACACACACACACATTCAGCATTGGTAGAAAATCAGAAGCACAAGTGGTAGACTGGGAGATGGGCTAAAACACCAAATAGGACTTTAGCGATAAAGGGATCCAATGTATCATTACAAATAAAAAGCCCAAGGTCCAGAAAAACAGATGAAAACTTGACTTTTCCACAAGGAAAGAGAAAGTTACTGGACACAATAGAACAGGATTTTTCTTTTGATACTGGGGATTGCACTTGGTGTCTTCTTTCTGGGCTACATCCCTGTTTAAATTTTGAGACAAGATCTTGTCAGACCACTAAATTTCAAGAGCTGAGCTTGAGCTTGGGATCCTCCTGTCTCAGCCTTCCAGGATGCTAGACTTACAGGTGTGTGCTGCCACGTCGAGCATGGAGCGAAGCATTTAAAACAAAGAGAAACAGGTACCATGCTCCTAGGTGACACTTACAGAACATTCTCCTGCAATAGTCCTTTGTCTGCCAAAGATACTTTGCAGAAGAAAGTGAGGCCCTGTTCAGGGTCATGAGAGCTTTGCATAGTCAAGCTTTGCATGGTCATAAAAATGCATAAGAGTCTATCTCCATCCAAGGCTAATCTGGGAGAAATGAAAAAGCCACAGGAACAACTCGCAAGTCTTTGATAAATAAAATGAGGTGATTAATAATGCACAACTATCTCTTCATAGGCTACCAAATTTGCTAACAAGCCTGGCATGTTCAAAGCTCAATAAGTTCTAAATATAAACTCTAATGATGACCTCAGCCGCTGTGCTTGCAAGTCCCCATGATACTCTCATGGCAATAATTTTAACCCTGATTATCTACTACTTATCCAAATGCAAACCCAATGATTTTTAATGTCATGGTTTGATCATTTGTGATTTGCAAAAGCCAAAAACAAGGGCTGGCCAAATAGCTTAACGGATGAAAGTAGCTTCAGAGGCTAGGGGTTCCATCCCCGGACCTGCCATGTTGGCCCTGGTCCCAGGGGCACGCGGAGATGGCAATTGAGACTGGGTGTGGTGGTGTGAGCCTGTAATCCCAACTCTTGGGAGGCTGTAAACAGGCTGATTACTATGAGCCCAATCTAGGAGTGAGACTCTGAACACCCTGTAGACCCTCTAAAATACAAAAAAGAAAAAAACAAAAACAAAAACAGCCTTGATTTTTGGTGTTAATAACTGTGGGAAGGTTTTTAGATTTCCTTTTGTGCTAAGAGAGTTCTTAACAGATTCATCAACCCTGTCCACACAAAATAATCCAGCAAATAAGCCCTTTACATTAATAAGTATTTATTTTTTTTAAATGTATTTTGTTGTTACACTATGCAGCTCAAACTTGTAGTGATCCTCCTGTTTTCAGCCTCCCCAGTGCTGGGATTACAGGCATATGCCACTAGGCCTGGACTCTGGCTGGTGTGGCATGTGGTGTCAGGGATTGAACCACGGTCCCTGCACTTGCCTAAGCTTGCCTAAGCAGGCCCTGTAGTCCGCTGAGCTGTCTCAGCAGCCCCTAGGCATTTCTTTTTGATGGAAATGGATGCTCATGAATTCATCTCCACTTTCTCACTTCTCTCCTCTAGGGATCAGAGGCCAGGAGTAGTGAAGCTGTGAACTGCTTGCCTCAGCCTTGCGGCTGGTGTTGAAAGAATAGCTGCAGAAAAATATCACCTCGGAGTTAGTCAGGGGGAGAACCAGGGAAGATTCAGGACTCATATGTGATGATGTCACATTGTCATGAGTCAAACATTCCTTGTTCATTAGTAACATACTTCAGATTTCAATACATTCCCACAATGTTTAGTTTTGCAAGAAAATACAGAACTTTGTGCTTTTGGATCTATGCATGGACTTTCTCATTTCTACTTCTGTTTTTTTTTGTTTTTGCTTTGATTAGAAAGTGAGATAATTTTTCTTCATGTTTAGTGTGTACTGTGGTGTACCATCAGGAGCTAATACCTTCTAAAATGTCACCAGGGGTGGTGGCACACACCTGTGATCCCAGCACTCAGGAGGCTGAGGAAGCACGATTGCTGTGAATTCAAGGCCAGCCTTGGCTACACAGGGAGTTCAACATCAGACTGAACTACATAGACTTTGTTTCAAAGAAACAAAATAAATAAATAAAATGTATATATTTGCATAAAGTATATTTGCATAAATATTATATATATATATATATATATATATATTACTTAAAGTATGTGATACTGGTTATTGCTGATGGTTGGTGTTATGGTTTGTGTCTAGTTGCCCCCCAGAGCCTCATGCAGTCATGGGGTGGGGACTTCTAGAGTTGAGATTAACTCATTGATCCACTGGGATTATGGATTTTAGTATTGCTGGGATTATGAGAGTGAGAATTTCCCCCAGCCTGGGGTGGATAGCCTGAACAGTAACATAAGAGAGAAAGAGACAGACTTCCTGTCTGTTGCCATGGTTACCACCACTCCTCCCATTTGCTCTCCTGCTCTTTGCCACAGCCATGAACTGCTGCCCTCTGCCATGGGCCGCTCTGCCTTGGAGCCAACTGAGTATGGACTGAAACCTCCAGTAACTGTGAGCTAAACAAACCTTTCCTTCCTTGATTTTGGGTGTGGGGTATTAGTGCTAGCAATGAGAGAAGAGTAACTCAGACAGCCAGGAAAGGACAAAGGTGGCTTTTCTAATATAATTTTTTGTGAATTTTGTATTTTGTGCAAGTATCATTTATTCATTTTAGAAATACAGTATGTATTTTTAGCTAGGTGTACTGGCACACAGCTACAGTTCCAACTATTTGAGGGGTGAGGCAGGAGGATTGCTTCAGCTCAGGAATTTTGGGCAGGCTAGGCAACATAGAAAGACTCTGTTTCATAACACGTGTGTGTGTGTGTGTGTGTGTGTGTGTGTGTGTGTTTAAAATGTTTTCAATGAATAACACAAAAATTTTCACTAAGCTTCTTAATCCCTGAATGTGTTTCAGCAGTGAACAAGATTAAATAGTGATGATTTCTAATGCTTTAAAGGCATTGGTTCTTTTCTGATCTAGCTTCCCTCTTATTTTCCCACAATGCATCAGGCAGCACATTTTCATTTAAATAAATATCTAGCAAAGTTAATGTGAAAAAAATGTTACTGAGAAGTTTGTGTGACTGTTCATAATAATCAGGCATTCCTGAATGATATAAAGAAAAAACATAGCGAGGAATCACTGAAATATAGATTTGGAATGTGTTAGGAATATTCAAAGAATTTGCAGGGCCCAGTGGTGTATAAATGCACATGCCTCCTATCTGGTTTATGCCAATTCTCTGGGGGTTATTAAATTCAATTATCACTTATTAGTGTATGAGCAAAAATCTCTAAATTGTAACATAAGGTTGAAGCATTAAGCAGATAAATATTAATGAGTAGTTAAAGGATCTGTTGCAAAATTGTAAGGGAGCATTGAAATGAGAAGAAAGAAAAATCTCTATTTCCTCATTCTCTCCCCAAATACATATTTACTATACTTAGACTATCTAGAAACTTAATGTTAGTTTTTTTTTTTTTTAATTATAGAAAAGGAAGTATGATGTAATGGAAAAAAGCAGACAGGAGGTGAGAACCACATAGAGTAGATTTGTATCTAATGCGTTGGGTGATTAGTAAATTAGGTGACTTTTTTTTTCTAAGGGGCTGGGGATTAAACTCAGGCCCTTGCTCTTGCCAGGGAAGCACTTATTCCACTGAGCCATCTCCCTGGACCCCAATACTCTATCTTTTCCACCAAACTATAAGCTGATTTCTGCCCCAGTGGCTGCTCTGTGTACTGCCCACCGAGTACTTAGCAAAGCACTGGCCCGTATTGCAGGTGTGAAAGAAATCAGAGGTGAATGGCTTGTCAGAAGTCACCCAACTGAGGGGCCTCCCTGGCAAGCGCAAGGGCCTGAGGGCCTGAGTTCAATCCCATTCTGCCCCCTCAAAAAAAAAATGGAGTGTTAAATTACAGTAAAGAGGGTGAAAAGAATTACCGGGAGCTAAGGAGCTACGTGGGGGAGCTAAGCTGATCTGGGGGCCAAAGTGGCCTCAAGGATACCCCGGAGTTAGCCTAGTGAAGTGAATTAAAACAGAGATTTTTAATAAGCTAGCTCAGAGGATTTCGTTGAAGTTTTAATGAGTTTTGATATTCAAAGTATTTAGAACAGCATCTGGCACATAGCAAATGCTCAATAAATAATACTTATTATCACTGTCCTTGCAGTCTTCTCTGAATTATATCTGGATCTGCTGCTTTCCAAAGTATCAAACTCAAAAGAGATTCTTGAACCACACACTTGATTCTCCGGAACACGCTTCCGGCAGTGAGAGCCGAACACACAGAGCGCACATCCTCTCAGCAAAACACCCTTAGCTTAGCGGAGAGCAACACCTGGACCACAGGGGTAGGTTCCCAAATCTCTCTTGTCATCCAGCTGAAGTGTTACACGACTCAGACCTAAAATGCTGGCCCCCTCAAAGGCTGCTGGTTCTCCCTGTTTAATCAGACATGAAACAAATCGCGTGCTGCGGCAGAGGCGTACAAACACGCTTTAATTACAATATTGTAACACCAATTAGAGATCTATCTAATCGAGGACTCGGCACTTCCTGCTCGGATATTACTCCCATGTTGGGATAATTACTGCTAATTAAGCTTGGAACTAATTAGGCTAAATGATCTCATTTATACCAACAAAGATGACTTCTAGGAGTTCATAAGAAAAACTAGGGTGATTTTATCATTCCTGGACTTATTTGGCATTTCACACTGGAGATAAAACACCTTCCCCCTAACATCAAGGTGCACATAGAGTTTGTTCCTCTAGAATTATGGTCCTAAGTGGTAGTAGATTCTTCGTTTGTCTGCACAGATTCACCTAAAGCATGACAAGCACAGTCCGCTCCAATTATATTGTGTTCTTGTGCGAATGACAGTCTCGGGGAGAGGCAGCCCCTGAGGAAGTGACAGCTACAGGGGGTCTGCCCACAGTCCCTTTTGCCTTGCAGCTCTGGGTGCAGTACTCCTACCCAGTGGAGGGCAAGGCTGAGCGGAAGAGTCATCCAGACAAGCCAAGATTTATGTAAATTACTCTACCTATGCCTCAGCTTCCCATTCCTAAGGAGGGGATAATAATGTCATGAGGGGTTTCTGGGAAGGTCCATGAGACCACACATGGTATGCAGGATAGTGTTTGACACATACTCTCAATAAGTAACAATATCTACTTTTGAATGAAGTTCCTTGACTCACCTGGGGAAAAAAAGTGCCTGAAAGGGAGTTTGGAAACCTTGTTTATCTCTAGCTAGATCTGTGACTTGGGAAAGTTACTTCTCTTTTCCCAAAAATAACAACACTCACTCCATATATTAACTCAGGCACTGTGTTGGATGATTTTTTTTCTTTTTAATTTAAGCTCTATGACAGTGTGCTCCATTTTTATGCAAAAGAAACAGAAAGCTACATAAATAGCCTAAAAATGAAGCAATCCTTATCAATATTAGATGATGATGTCAGGAACTGAATATGTCTCACTCCAAAGCTTACTGTTTTGGGTGGGAGGCACTGGAGATTGAACTACATTGACAGCTCCTTTTTATTTTTCATTTGCAGACAGGTTTTCACTAAGCCTATAAAGTTACCTAGGTGGGGCTCAAGCTTGTGGTCCTCCTGCCTCACCTATCAGAGCACTGGGATTGCAGGTGTGTGCCACCTCTCACGGCTAAGCGCTGCTCTCTTAGTCACTGCTGTAATGGTTGCTCCCCTCTTGCCATTTGTAACTGAAGGAAGTGAAAAATCTCCCAAATCCGTTCTGGTTCTGAGTCTGGTTCTCATAATGATCCTCCCAACCTTATTTTTAGCCAGCAATATTCATTAATTATGAAGTCTTTAGTTTGTCTAACACCTGCTCCACTCTATGAAAAATAAACACTCCACTACATACACACACACACACACACACACACACACACACCACTGATAAATAAGTTTAGCAAGATACTCCACAAATATGTGGGTGCATAGACACGTGCCCATATGCAAATCCACATGTGACACATTGATATTCTTTGTTGGATTGTTCCATTGGGGATATGATGGCTTATATCTAGCTGAACCCCAAAGCTTCATACACTCATAGGTGGGGCTTTTGGAGCCTGCTGGATCCTGGGTGTGTGATGCTGGGTTAAATGTTGGCACTGAGGTTAGTCCCCTGACTGGCTTAGCATAGTTCTGGATGTAGATAATGGGAAGGCACACCCTGAGTGTGGGTGGCAGCAATCCATGGTCTTATAACCTGGATGGGATGTAAAGGACAGAAGCAAGGCAGGGCTTGCTGTTGTGCTGCTTGCTGCCTCCTGCCTGCTCTACCATGAACTGTTTCTCCTCTGCCACAACACCCTGCCAGGGAGCCAGCCAACTGGGAACTGAAGCCTCTACAAATTATGAGGTGGAATAAACCTTTTCTTGTTCAACTTGTGGGTGTTGGGCATTTTGTCTGAGTATTGAAAAACATAACTAAGACAAGGGAAGAACAAAACCATACACAGCTGTTTTTTCTGTTTGTAAATATTACAGAGGATTGAAATCTTCAATCTATGGACCTTTCTTTCTGAAGAGGTATGAAGGGAGTCAAAACATAATACTGGCTAGTCACTTCTGGTTAGCACAGGTCAAGCATTTCCTAGCCACTTGAGCTATATCCTGTCTTAGAAGTGGCTTCTGTCTATGTGGAAGAGGCTGGAATGGAAACAAATTGGTCATCTGGTTCTTCGGAACCTTTGCAGAGAAAACCTGCTCTAAACCTCCTGACCTTAGACTATTCTCTGCTAGAATGTAAACTCTAAGTAGCCATAAATGTTTTGTATAATATTTTATCCTGGCTCCCAGGACAGAGCCAGGCAATAGCTGTTCAATAAATGTACAGTGGGTGTAACAAATGAATAGAAATAAAAAGTGCTGTGCAGAAATGTGAAGCAAAACCAAGGAAATTTTCAAAACTTGAAGGTCTGAACAGTTGCACCTTTCAAGGTGCTTCTTGCGTTTTCTGCTCAAGAGGAAATTCAATAGTTTAGGCTGTTCTTTAACTCTTGTCTGGAAAGTTTCTCTTAGCTATACCCTGGGCTAAAGTCAGCCCTTGGGCTTTGATTTCCCTCACTGCGGGGTCTCTTTAGAGGAAAATAGAGAGGGGTATTTTTCACCTTTGGAGGAAAAGCTCACCCATTTCAACATGAGTGGATGGAGGACCCTACTCCCCATCCCAGATTGCAGAGCTGTCCTACAGAGATGAAAAGGATGACTTTTGCTTTGATGGAAAGGATGGCCTTTGTCTGCAGCTAGGTCTTAGGAAATTAAAAAACACTAGACCACCTTTAATGCTGAAACATACTGCCCAGGAATGATGTCATCCCTTGTAGGGTGGTAGCAGCAGTGATGGTTGGCCAGAAAGTTCTAGGAAAAGGAAGAAAGGCTATGGAATTTGAAGACTTGGGTGGAGGACCAGGCAGCATTTGTTTTTATGTAAAATAGGGAAAACAATAGCAACTGTACCTGCCTCAGAGTTAAGAGAGCCAAAAGGGTAACAAATGCCATCATCAATTACACATTGCAGTGGTCATATAATGATGAATTATAACCTCTTGATCCTGAATTGTCTATAGTTGTGAAAGATGCCTGGGGATGCTATAATCATTTTATCCTCAGAGGCACTGCTGGGCCCCCTGGAGGGTAGGAGATACACAGACTTGGATTCTGATCCTACGTAGGAGTCTTCCTCTATCAAAGATTGGCATTGGCTGCCTAGCTCAAGACTTAAGTAGAGATAACACAGGGTCTTCCTGCCCTGTGTGTATTTCTTTACTGGACATGGATTTATTTTGATGATGAGGTGGGAGCTAAGGATTCCTTCCTCATTTCCTGCTGCTCACAAAGGTTGGTTCCTCTAAGTGTGAGCAGCTGAGCAAGTGAGGAGCTCAGGAGAGAGCCTTTAGTCACAGGAAATCCCAGTATGAACTATTGGAAGAGTACACTTTTATGGAATACCAAAAGAGCAAAGACTCCTGCCTCTGAAACAGGCTTTAAAACATAATAGGTGAGTGAGAAAAATGAACAAACTTTGCAAATTAAGAAAACTTTTATAAGGTGAATCACTAGTCCAACCTTCCAATTCTCATTTTGCCTTGTATACACAGTTTTAATAGATGATTTTTGTTTCCTTAGTACAACTGAGATCCTCAGCTTTCTGTGCTTCTGAGACCTGCAGGGACACAGGGGCCTCTGTGGTAAGGGCGGTAAGGGAAGTATTGAGAACCCCAAATCACAACACAGGAGAATTTGGTTAAGTTCATCAAACCCTTCATTTGACAGATGAAACACTTGTGGTCCAGGAAGGTTACACGATGTGCCCAAGTTTACACAATGGTGCCCTCTGAAGACAGGATGTTGAGATATTGGCCTGAGAAAATGTACCAGCTTTCCTCATCACAGGGAAAGAAAAACAAAAATTTTCTACATCTGTTGCTTTAGGGAAGAAAAGTCAATAAAATTGCCAAAAAACCAAGGTCTCTAATTTAAAAGCATAAGGAAAACCACCCAGTGAATGTGGATCTCTTGGAAAATCGAGACTGACTGCTACAAAGGACAGTGGGTTCAAAGTTTCCCAAGAGAGGAGTGTTTTGGAGCTCATGTCCTAGCTATTAATTTCTTTTCCATGAGGCCAGGATAAGCCTCAGGGTGGGTTGATTTCTTCAGAACTGTCTAGTCCATCTTAAGAAATGTGCCTGTCACTGAAAAATACCATCTCTCATGTGTCTATATACACAGCTGAAGGAATAAAGGAGGTCTGGATATCCTTCCCTGGTGGTGTTGAAGTGGTGCTTCTTTGATAGCAGAGCTCAGAAGCACATTCTGCTCTGAACCCAAGTCTTGCTCAAAGGGATGGTATGTCTATCCCTTTAACTGGTACTTACTGGGCTGCTATGCTGAGCTACCCTGGGGTAGGCTTGGGAAGATGGTATCCTCTAAATGATGGAGTAATTGCTCTACAGTAATTACCCCTGTGTCCATCCTCTGCAGACTAGGTTGTCCATAAATTTTCTTATCTGAACACTCTTTCTAAGCAGTGCTTTCCTCTGCTGGAAGAAAAAACTCATAACGAGTTGGTTTAATGCAGCCAATCTTCTTCAGACACACACAGCTCTCGCCCAACTGCAGCTAAGGCAAGAGGACTAGATTCGCAGGCAGCCAGCAGAGAACATATATAGCAGATCCATAGGACAGAAATTCTAGAAGTTTCTGGATATAAAGATAATGTCAAATATAAAAAGGCCTCATTCATTCATTCATTCAAACAATATGTAATTAATGTTCACCAGGCACTAAGCACTGTGTTAGGGGCAGGGTTATAAGATAAGGCAATAACCTCAAGAAACTAAGGATTTAGAGGAAGATATGCACAGCCATACTGAAAATTAATATAAAATAAGTCCCCAAAGGAGTACACATAAGGTGTTAAGTGGAGAATGAATGCACAGAGTTTGGAGATATTTCTAAGGGAAAATCAATAAATCCTCATGATTACTTGCATGTAAAACTTAAGGAGGAAATTTGATTTGTCTGATATTTTTCACCTTCATGGTCTAGAAGAAAGGTAGTTGTACTTAAGAACAAACAGGAATATAAGAGTCTACATGAAAGTGTGCTTTGTTTTGCTTAAGCTGCCAGCAGAAAGTCAATGTGGATGTGTTCACAGGTAACTGCAAATTTGTTTGGAACCCAAAAGAGTATTGAAAGTGTTAGAGAATCATCCAGACATTTGAGAAAACCATACAGAAAACTAAGTGAAAGTAAGGGAATAGCTGAGTAGAAAATCAATCAATGATGTCGCATTAAAGAGAATGAAAAGAGGGCAAACTGATACGGTGAGAAACAGGAGCAAAGGAACATACACATATAAGAATTTGAAAATATAATTCCTGCTCCTAACAAGATGATCATCCCATGCTTCCACTCACTCCATCTCATAGGCATTGCTTTCACCAGAGTCACAAATGGTTTCAAATTGTCAAATTCAGGGACTGGGGACATAGCTCAGTAGAATAAGTGCTTTCTTGGGAAGTGCAAGGTCCTGAGTTCAATCCCCAGTACCACAAAAAAAAAAAAAAAAAAAAAAAAAAACTAATTGTCAGATCCAGATGGAACTTTCTAGCCTCCATCACACCTTGAGCTCTTGGTGGGATTTGCATTATGGACTTTGTAATGGCTTTGAAAATCCTCTCCCCACAGGATTCCTGTGGTACCATCTTCCTGCTTCTCTTCTTGCTTTTCAAATTTTCTCATCAGTTTCTTCTACCCTTTGGGCACTGACGGCATGGTGGTACCCTCCTATAATCCTAGCACTCTGGGAGGCTGAAGTAGGAGGATTGCAAGTTTGAGCCCAGGCTGGGCAATTCAGTAACTTAAGTAGCACCTGTCTCAAAATAAAAAGTTTTGGGATAGGGAAGAGCACTGAGGATAGTTTAGTGTGAAGGCCTAGGTTCAATCCTCAGTACTGTAAAAAAGAAATGTTGAGGATGCCCTGAGTTCCATCCCAAGGCTTGTTTTCTAGGTGATTTTATGAAGTTTCAGAAAGATTGCTCTCAAGCAAGCATCTCTACCCTAGACATCCTGTTGAACATAGTCTCTCACATATAGAAAGTGGTGCAATACATGCTTGCTGAAGCTGAATGCTCACTGGAGTTTTTAAGCCACAGGCTCTGTCAGACATCACCATCACACTGTCCAGCAGGCTGTTCAGGTACAACATAAACAGAAATAATCTTTTGTGCCTTATCCTTCAACTCTCTTTTTTTTTTCCTTCAGCAAATGGCATTTGTTCAGCAGCATCTGCTGTGTTAGGTTTGAAAGCCTCTCAAGACTATGGAACTACATCTCTTAGGAAATGATTTGACCAAAGTATAAGCTTAAGCTCTTCCATCCTATGACAGAGCCCTACTGGGAGAAGCAACAAGACAGGGGCTTTTGTGAAGATAAAATGATAGCTTGGACATTTCTAAGGAGATAAGACATTGGTCATGGATGTGGAACCCTTAACATAGCAAAGCTTGATATGCAAAAACCTCAGTAAGAAAGGAGACAGGGACATTTGTCACAGAGAGAATGCCTTGTGTGCACTTGCTAATGTTCCTGTGCATCACACAGCAGTGTGGAATGGACTTTGAGATTATGATTGCTAAAGCGGCAGTGCAGCATTGAAGTCGAAACAGCCAACTGCTGAGCCAGAAGGCAGCACACCTGCCAGGTCACTAGCAGTGCCATCTCCTCAGCGGTAAGGGGAGCTGTTATGGGAGGTGGGAGGGACTGGTGCCTGAGACTGGGGCTTTTTGGTCAAGGATGGTTAGGCCTCATTGTGCAGGAATGCTGCTTGCTTTCGCTTCTCAGTCTCATCCCCCACATATTTCCCTTCAACAGAATTGGGCCTCCTTTTCATTGAGAGTCAATTAAGTACCAAATCTGATGCTTTAAAAAAAGTCATGGATTCTGTACCATCAATTGCTGAGCATGTATTTTTTATAAGTGAAATATTTTCTCCTTGCATTCATCTGACTCAGAAATAAATAAGTGGATCCTATCCTGTCTTTCCCCGCTTAAATTTCCCCCAGGCATATTTCACTTGTAACTATGCATGAAGTGTCAACTCAATTAGGATATTTTGAAGTTATCTATAATTGTGACAAGCAGGCCGGAGTAGAATTCTCTTCCTAAACATACTGAGGATATTACTATTGTTAGAAACATAGCAATAATTTTTTTTACTAAGGAGATTAAAACAACAACAACAAAACCCCCCTCTCATTATAAACTTGATTTCCAAAATTCATCCTTATGGGAAATCATTACAAAGACATGGATTTCCATTTGTTGGAAATTGAGAGTTTGTATGTGTGCATATGCACATGCATTAGGGATACTTCAGGAATGGTAAGTTAGGCAAGGTTTATTTTCATAAAAAACAAGAGAGAAAAAAAAGCTAAATACATTATTTCTTCATTAAACAAAATAAAACTGCAAACAGACAAATGCAGAGAACACTGAAGTGGAGCCTCTTACCCATGTTAGAAGAGATCCTTGCCCTCCTCTTAGGCTTCCCAGCTACCCAGACTTCTCCCACAGGAACCGATCTATTCCCCTCCTTCCCCAGCCCAGCTCCCAATGCAAGATGAGGTAATAAAAAGTGCCTGATGCAGGGCCAGGGAGATAGCTCAGCAGTCTAAGAGCCCGCCTGCCTTAGACCCACATTCAATTCCTGATACCACGTGCCACGCCAGCCCCATCCTGGGAATGCCCAGCTGGCTACCAAAACCAGGCTTGGTGGTACATGCCTATAATCCCATTGCTGGGGAGATTGAAACAGAAGGATCATTATGAGTCCAAGGTGCATAGTGAGACCGTGTATTAAATACATAAATTTTTAAAAGTACCTGATGTAATAACTTCTTGTATCCAGAATTCCCACACGCAGAATCTCTTGTCCAATCCCACCAAGGCCTATGTCAAGCACAAGGAAACTGTCATCTTGGGGCCTACCCACAAAAGCCAGTGGAACATTAGCTTGAGGCCTGTCCCTTTCCACGCTCCTTCCAAGGCCCTGCATCTGAAAAAGTTTTGACTATTCCTTTTTTTCAGATTGGTCATTCAAACTGAAGAAGCTTTAGGTTTCACAAATCCTGTACTTGGTTCTGTCAATATGTATGTTTCATTCTCAAGTCCAAGCTCTTTCAAATAAGGGCCCTATATCCTTTTCACCTGAAGAATGGACCCCACTGCTAATCAATCCAGATGCATACGGGAGGGACAGAGCAATCACACTGAAGTTTCTGGTATATTTCCACTTCAAGTGTTCTCTGTTATCTCTAGACGTGCTTTTATAATAAGATCCTGTGATTTATGCTATATGCCTTTTTCTTTGGTATTTTGAGATAGTCCCGCTATGTTGCTCAGGCTGGTGTCCTCCTGCCCTTACCGCCCCCCTCAACTAGCTGTGATAAAGATGTTTCCATGGTGCCTCATTTATGCTAAATACCATGATAATAACTTTAAAATATATGCCTCCTATGAGCATGAAGATCATTTGTGTGGCTTTTCAAGGTTAAACAAAGTGAAACCGGGCACGGTGGCATAAGCCTGCAACCCCAGCACTGGGGAGGCAAGTTCAAAGTCAGCCTGGGCTACATAGTGAGTTCAAGACCAACCTGAACTGCATGGTGAGACTGTCTCAAAAACAACAACAAAGGATTAGCCAAATAGATAAGATTTCAAGGAATGAAACTAGAAGATAACAATTCCAAAAGTGGGTTAGCTAGGAAAGGGCTGACAGCTAGTGAAAGCAGTAGATCTAAACGCACCTACAGGTGCCTCCACAGGCATCTACCATGCACCAAAAGTTAGGCACAAGAGCATCTTACATCCATCCTCCTGGTAATCCTGATGAGTTAAATGAATGTGCAAAAAGGAGGCAAGGCCTATCCCTGGTGAATGAACTGGCCTGGTGAATTTATTCAAATTTAGAATCACTGACTGTTCTAGTTTTCCAAGCAGCCACCTTCCAGAGCACTTGTAATTTCACCGAGGTAGTGGTGGAAGGGTGCGCTTTCCCCAGCTTTCAGCGTATCTTTGTTGTGACACGAGAGACAGCTCAGCAGCAGCTCTTGCCCAGGCAGAAGAATGTGACACTGATTGTGGTGGCCCATGTCTATGATACCAGAACTGTGAAACCTGAGACAGGAGAATCACAAGTTCAAGCCCAGCCTCTGCTATCTAGTGTCCTAGAAATGCCCTGCCTCAAAATAAAAAGTGAAAAGGTTTGGCAACATAGTTCAGTAGAAAGACCCTGCATTAAATTCCCAGTACAAAGTGTGGGAGGTCAAGACAGTGCACTGACAATAGCAAGCAACTTCCTAGTTCTGTCTCAGGCAAATTCACTTCTATGACTGGTGATATGAGCAGCCCTAAAAGAGAAATGCAAGTCTACTCTATCACTCTTTTATAGTTACACTGGGATTAAAAAAGCAGAACTTTCCTTAAAGGTAGAAATGTTTTCTCTGTATGTACTGACTAATACAGTAGCCAGTAAGTAGGTGTGACTACTAAGTACTTAAAATGAAACTAGTGTGATGAAAAAACTGATTTTTAGATTTCATTCTATTTTTTTGAAATTTAAATAGTTACATGTAGATGGATATTGGTTACCATATTGGACAAGGCAAATATTAACTCCATGTAAACCAGACATCAGGTATAAACATCAAAAAGAGTGGGTTGAGGATGGCTTTAGTTGAAAAATGAATGAAGGCACAGGTTTAATTTAGGCAATTTACAAATAGAGCATGATTATTATTTTAGTCCTTAATAAAAAGACAGACTCATTTCATAATGAAGGCAATTACATATAACTGTATATTCTCCAGAGGTCTTTTGTGATGACATTTTCATCCTCAAAACAATTCTGTGATATAGAAGACAAAGAATATTTTCTCAGTTACAGATGAGGAAATTAAGACACACACATTTGCTCATGGTTCAAGACTTCAAGAGGTAACTAACAATATTTCAAAACACTCACTCACTCACTGATCCAAACTTAATTTTTCTAGCTCCTTTCATAGGTATTCATCTCTCTCTCTCTCTCTCTCTCTCTCTCTCTCTCTCTCTCTCTCTCTCTTCACTTTCTCCCAGTATCAGGAATCAAATCTGGGACCTTGTGCTTGCCAGGAAGGTGCTTATGCCACTGAGCTATATCTCTGGCTCTTCCCTCCCCTTTCTTAACTTCAAGTAAATTAAGTTACATGAACTTAACTTTTTTAATTTCATGTAAGTAGTAACATTATAGAATACCCCTAAATATAATAAGAATAGGACAGATGGGAAAAGTGAGGGATTTAATAATCCACCAATTAGATAATTCAACCATGAGGACTGTACTGTCTCATGAGAAACATACAGGACAAGTGGAATAGGTTCTCTGTGCAGGCATTTCAGGCTGTGCTTGGCCCAAGGGTCTCGAGACGCCCTCTCAGCATCACTGGCTGACATCTCTGTTGATCTAGGATCACACAGCTATCGAGTGGCTCAACCTGGCCCAGCCCAGACTCTGTCTCACACTTTCACCCTCTGAGTGTCTCCAAAAGTCTCCCATCCACACTCAAAGGAACCAAAAGGTGCTCCCCTCGCCCTTCTGGAGAATACCACGAAGTGGTTAAGCATCCAGACACTCACTGGAGTCCCTCAGGCTCAACTTGATCCCCCAGCCTTTGCTGTCCTAAGGATTTAACATTTCTGAGTCTCAGTTTTCTCATCTGTGAAACCGGGGAGATCATTTTATCAGTTTTACAGGGCTCCAGGGTGGATTCAATGAGATCAGTTGTGAAAGCATTTGTAGCATAGTGCTTGGCACAAGTACATGGTGAATGCTGTTATTAATATTTTACATTACTGTGGCACTGCAGACTCTGTTGGCAATTCTAAAATAGAAGTTCCAAAAATGACTTCAGACAAGGTAGCATTTTTGCTAAAGTCTACCAAATACACAATCTCTGGAGGACAGAGGACTTGTGGGATGGGACGCTGAAGGTGAAATTTGATGGATATCATGGGTTTTTAAGCAGGCGCTTTCAGGATCAGTGGTGAACAGAAGCAGTGAAGCAATACCTTTGCTCTAAATGGTCCTGCTCGTCGTTTTCCCTGACTTTGATCTTTCCAAGACGATATCAAGTCCTGCCTGCTCTTGTGTTCTAACCCCACATCGCCTGTGTCTCCCAGAACGTTATACTTGCATGAAAAGCCAACATTCCCTAAAAAGAATCCACTCTCATTCATTCAACTGCTGCTATGAGGTGCCTCGCCTATGCCAGGCTCTGTTCTACTTATGTAGGACCCAGCAACAGATAAGGCACAGCCGTGGAGCTTATGCTTGGTGGTGAGGAACAGAGCTAGAAGGCAAACAAGTAAGATCCCTGCAGATTGTGGTAAATTCTGTGAAGAATTTAAAAAAAAAAGAATGATGTGATAAAGAGTGGCTGTGGGCAAAGGGCATGAATTTTACTAGGTTAGGAGAGGCCTCTTTGATGAGGTAACATTTAAGCTGAAGTCTGACTGCAGGCGAGGCACAGCCAGGAGCAGGCCTGAAGGTTCAGGGCACAGCAAATGCAAAGGCCCTGATGCAGAAATGAACCAGAGCCCCTGAGGAACTGAAAAGACCAGTGTGGCTAAAGTTGAAACTGAGTTAAGAGATGAGGTGAAGAGAAATACAGGGTTTAGATCACACACGAGCCTTGTGCTAGCACACAGGAAAGAGCTTGGACTGAATAGTCTCTTAAAATTTAGTACATGCTTGTAGTACACGACGATCACATTTGTTGTGGGCAGTTTGCACATGAACACCACACATTTTAATTCCTTTTTTGTCTCCTTTGCCTGCCATCTGTCCAGGCTCCCTCCAGTTCAGGAGCTTGGATTTTGTTCTAAGTACACTGGAAGACCATTACGATATTATTAAGCAAGAGAGCAATGAGACCTGATTTTCCTTTTAAAACAATTACTGCTAATCCTGCCCACCCCCCACCCCCTGCCCAAACTTAAAGTGTGAGTGCGCAAGTGCATGCAATGGGTCTCAGGAACACCCTCGTTGTACCCGTTTCCTAGTCCTCTGTGAGTCGTTCCCGGCACCCCTCACTTCAGTCTATTGCCAGATCCCATCAAGTTTGCCTCTAGTGTTTATGAAGCTCAGCCTCTCCTTTGTATTTCCACTGCCACCACCGTAATTCAGGTCCTTGAACAAAGATCTGCTTGTATCACTTTCCTACTCAAGAATTTTCAACAGCCCTCCAGTGCCTAAGAAACCAAGCCGTAATTCTCCAGTCCTCCACTGTGCATCCCGAGCTGCTCTTCCCTCCTCTCTCCACGTGTACCCTGTACGCTGGCCAAGTTGGCTATTTGCTCTTCTTGCTTGTGTTTATGCTACTTCCTGGGTGTGAACAGACACGTCCTCCAATGACATCTGCTGAGATCCTAACTCAGTGATAGTGAAACTTTTAGATAGGAAAACTTGCAACCCCAAACCGACTTACATATCACAAGTGCTTGAACTGCAATTAAACCTGAATACTGAGATTTTAGCTTAGGAAAAAAACTCATCTTTAACTTTTTTCTTTTGTCTTTAGAGGAAAACAAAGAACATATATGCCACAGGTTCTCCTGTTTTTCTGACTGTGTGAGCACCTTCCATAAGATTCTGTCTGAAACTTTAAAAAGTATTTATTGCATTCTCCTTTGTTTTATATTTATCTGTGTTCATGTTTGACTACCCTACTAATCATTAACTCCTTGAAGATGGGGACTGAATCTCATTTTTATGCCTGTTAGAGTCAAGCAGTGAGAATGGTATCCAAGAAATGCCTGATTAATATGTGCTAAATGAAAAGATAGATCCTAACATGTATTTTGAGATGCATAAAAATATTTTAAAATACATTTTGGATACACTAAGATGCTTTTTAAAAAATTACAAATAATCATAAGAAGGGCCTAGCCTTTATTCTGCAAAATTGCATTTAAAATCTACCAAAAAACACAAACACGCTTAGATATAGTTTTCCACTGTTTCATATGGAATAGTTGTCAGGAAATGACACTTGGGAGTTGCTGAGAATCACGTACCATGTTAACGATGCCCTAGGACACAGATTTCATATCTCAGGTTAACTGAGACCCACAGTCTTTTAGTCTCCATGGTGGGTTTATGGGAAATAATGTACAATCACTTCAATGAGCAAAATTTTGAGTTGAGCAGTTTCTTTTCAGAAAAAAAATAGTTTCTGCTATGTTACTAATTTTTCACTCAGCATCCTAGAAAGGTTAAATTAGCTTGTTGTGGTTCACCTCAATCAATTGCTTTGGTCAGTTCATTTATCTTCGGTAAATTGGCTTTGGAACAAAGATTTCTATTTATTTATTTATTTATTTATTTATTTATTTATTTATTTATTTATTTATGTTTTCTGAGACAGGGGCTGGAATTCACTATGCAGCGCAGGCCTCAAACCCATGGCTACCCTCCCATCTCTGCCTGCTGGGTGCTAGGGAGACCTTCGTCATTGTCGTCGTCGTCGTCGTCATCGTCTTCTTCTTCTTCTTCTTTTTTCTTCTTCTTTCTTCCTCTTCTTTCTTCCTCTTCTTCTTCCTCTTCCTCCTCCTCCCCCTCTTCTTCCTCCTCCTCTTCTTTCTCTTCCTCCTCTTCTTCCTCCTCCCCCCTCTTCTTCTTCCCCTTCTTCTTCCTCATTCTCCTCTTCCTCCTCCTCCCCCTCTTCTTCTTCTGCTGCTGCTTCTTCTTCTCATCCTCCTCCTCCTTCTCCTTTTCCTTCTTCTGTATTTTGCTGTTATAAGGTCTCACTATGCAGCTCAGACTCATGGGCTAAAGAGATTTCTGATTATATTGAGACTGGGTATTTGCTGAGGAAGCAATAAGGCAACCTTTCCACAATGTCTTTTGCTTCTGCACTGGTTTGACTCTTTTCATGAATAAGATAGTAACTCTATGTTCTTTTTATTTAAATTATGTCTACTGTTTGTACATTGTTTATTTATAAACCATATTGTTACATCTGAGAATCATAAAGAACCAATGAAAGGGCCAGGGAGATGGTTCAGTGGAATAAGCACTTCCCTGGCAAGTGCAAAGGCCTGAGTTCAATCCCCGGTTCCACCAAAAGGAAAAAGAAAAAAAAAAAAAAAAAAAAAAAAAAAAAAAAAAAAAAAAAAAAAAAAAAAAAAAAAAAAGAAAAGAAAAAAATAAAGAACCAATGAAGTAAGAATGTCTTATTTTCTTTCATTTTAATAGCTTACAAGCTCTCTCGAAAAGCTGAAGGAACTCATCCCAAATCAGCCCCTTTCATGAGAAAGAAATATGGCAGCTATTCTGAAATAGGAAATCCTCTTCACATATCCTAGAAAAGAAGAAAGTCAAGCATTCCTAATTCTGGTCTCTGGAGTATAGCACTGATTGTGTGTGCATGATTTTATTACCAAGACTTCAGGTAACTTTTTCCTTAGCTTCTTCTACTCTTTTACCTGTGGATCTCAGAGAAGGAAGAAGAGAGTGCACTTCTGCAGTAACATTGAACTCCTTGGGCTCAGAAGTACTCTCCCACAGTTCAGGAAAATTAAGTAAAGCTATAGTTTCTGTCAGCAAGGCCATTCACAATGAGTTGGAGTTATTGGGCAATAAAAGGGATATGGAGCTTGGGTGCAAAACTTGATTCTCCTTTTTTTGTTTTTTGTATTTAGTACAGGATCTACAGGATCTCACTACACAGATCAGACTTGTAGCGATTCTCCTGTTTTCAGCCTCCAAAGCACTGGGATTACATTTATTCTCTTTTTAACAAAAAGGGTGATCCTGGGTCTCCTACTTCACCTATCCAAGGCTCAATTTATCTAAGTATAAAACAGGAAAAAATCCACATGGTGTGTGGAAGTTTTGCATGGGTTAAATGAGATGGCATATATAAAAGTACTTGTTATTTTCATAGTCAAGATCTAGATATACAGGAGAGGGGCTGAATAATCCAGTGGATTGGTAATTAAACAAGCGAAAGACTTCTAAAGACCTCCAAGGGGTTCAAATTTTAGATCTGTCCTGTTCAGTTTGTATAGCCCTGGTTTGGTTAAAGCCATGGGAAGCAGATTTTAAAAAAAAATCTCATTTGATGAAGAAAATGAAAAGAATTATTTATTGGATAAGTATCATCACAAAACTGAAACTCAAATTGTTGACACCCCTTAAAAGGCCCATTTGAAAATGTTATAAAATTGGGAGTAATGACTATCAAATGCAAAATAAACAAAACCAAAAACTCCCCCTCAACAATGTCAATCCTACAAAATGAATTTCAAAAGTGATAAAAAGAGAAACAAATACATGACAAAAGTCTACTCACAGCATATGTTAAAAACTTGTGGGACAGAAAGAGAGTCAAAAGGAGAGAGAAGAGGAATAGGATGAGGTGCTGTAAAAATCAAGTGTTCTTTCAGTTTGTACAAATTGGAGTACCCAAAGCAAGAGAGGCAAGTGTTTTTACTTCTGTGGAGACAATGGATTGATTTGGAATGCCTCTTTGAAAGGAACATGAAATGCATTCAGTACAACTGCTCCAGAGAAAGATCCTGGGCCATGTCCTGTAAGGAATTCAGCTTTCATCCTGGAGAAAAAGAAATCCCAGAGGGGGACCCTCACTCCTATTTGCAAGTTGGGGTGGGCCATATAGTATTCAAATGGGTGAAACTACGCATGTCCATAGTAAGAAGCAAAACCAGTGGATAGATAAAGGTAAAGTTCACAAATGTGCACTGACTTGTCCCAATGTCCCTGTCTCTGTTCCCTGATAGCCTTTCTCCAGATTCTGTGTGATTCCTTAGGGAGTATGGGCAACGGGGAGTTCAAGCACTAGACAGGAGATCAGATGTAGGATCTCAAAATCTCCTTCTACCATGGAAAGCCACGACTATTACTGACTAAAGAACAATGCGCAACTTTCCTGTGAGGAAAGGTTTTTGGGAAATAATTCCAAAGATTAAAAACTAGCCGGGCGTGGTGGCACATGCCTGTAATCCCAGCACTCGGGAGGCTGAGGCAGGAGGATTGTTGTGAGTTCGAGACCAGCCTGAGCTACAAAGTGAGCTTAAGGCCAGCCTGAACTGCATAGTGAGACCCTGTCTCAAAAAGACAAAAA